>CAUYQG010123005.1:0-15683 GCA_963574415.1 Tarsius wallacei | reverse complement strand
TCCGCGGGGGGAGGCGCGCGGGCGGCGGCGGCGGCGGCGGCGGGTGGGAGGGATGGAGCGAGGGGGTGGGGTGGAGCGGGTGGGGGCGCGCGGCGGCGGCGCGCGGCGGGCGGGCCGGGGGCGGGGGCGGGGGCGGCGGCGGCGGCGGCGGCGGCGGGGCCCCGGCCAGGGGCGGGGGCGGCGCCGGCCGGGCTCGCTCGTGCGGGGCTCGCGCTGCGCCGCCGCCGCGGCCGCCGCGGTGACAGCTCCGGGGATGCTCCGCTCGGCCCCGCTCACAACAATACACTCTGACGTCACGGGGAATGGCGACGCGGCCGCACACTCGCCGCGCTCACACTCGCCGCGCTCACACTCGCCCTCTCGCGCGCACACTCGTCGCGCGCCCCCTACTCCGGCCACGCCCTGGAACCCTCGCGAGACAGCCCCCCTCGCCCTGCAACCCGGCCCCCGCCGAATGCACGAGGCGCTCCCCGCCCAGTGCAGGCCGTGCCGCCCGGTTCCCTCTGTCCCGTCCGGGCCGAAGACCGCGGACACGGTGGCCTCTGGAACTTGTTGTGCCGGAGTCCGCCCCGCAACTCGACGCCTCTGTCCTGTGCGCTCACACTCACACACTCGCACACACTCGCACTACCCCCCTCTGCTGGACTCCCTCAACCATGCTCTGCCTGGGCTGGGTGGATTCCCAGCGCCTTGTTGAAAGGGCACGGAGCCAGCCTCTTCTGATACAGAACTAATATTGTACGTACAACTTCACACAACGTCGGGCCACTTACATGATCTTAAACAATGCAAGACCAAAGAGCCGTGACCGTGGACCAATGCAATGCCACGCCGTAGCACTAATTATTTTTAAATAGCGCGGAGTCATTCTGTAGAGTAAGACACGATGCATACGTAAATAACTGAACAGCTGATGCTTACGTATTTTTAAAATTATAATTTCCAGGTTTGGGATGCATGAAAGAGTTAGATTGTTCTTATTAGCGAGCTACCACAAAAATGTGTTAAGACTTAAAAGTTTATTGTAGCCTTTCCAACTTCTTACATCTCTGGTGATTGTTTAGGTCAATAGAGTTATTGTTAAGCAAAGAGAGAAATGACGCTGTGACCCACGCGTTAATTATGTGTATTTGTCTTGAGTATCTGAAAACAAAAAGGTCGCTCCTGCTGGATTATTTATCTAAGTTACTTCCTGAATATAATAATAATGGTGTGTAGATAGTACTTTGTGTTTTTTCAAATACATTATTTCATTTGATCCTCAAAACAGCAGTTAAACATATATTTTTCCCTCTACTGCACAAATGAGAAAATGAAGTTCAAAAACACGACAATGTATCCAAGATATATTGCTAAATCAGTTTTAAGAACTGGACTCGTCTATTGACCATAATCTCCTGTTGTTTATACTTTTCCACACTGCCTGCTTAAAAATAAATATTCGTGTCTAAGAAATGAACACTTACATCTAATGAAAAGACATATGTCTAAGAATGAGAACAATTATAATAAGGTGATCCCTTTGAGAGCACTGTCAAATGACTGAAGTAATAAACATGTTTGATTACCAAAAATTAAGCTGAGACAGTTCGTAATCATAAAGAGCAGCATATGCTAATTCTTTTAAAATATTTGTTTTATTAATTCATTAGTCTAAGAATAAGCCAGTATCAGTTAAAGGAAATATTAAAAGATTATCTCCACCTTTTCTTTTATTAAAAAAATGGATTTAGAGAACATGCTAAAGTTATCCCTAGGGGAAAATTTTACCCATGCAATTTGCATAATTCTATCCAGGTGTATTATATTTTTACTTTACATTTCAAATATATTAAATTTGAATCACATTCACATCTGCTTTTATTTTCAAGAATACTCTTTATGGCTAAAGTAATTGATATATTTTCAAAGTATTTTCATTCTAATGTTTTTTCTCCTACTTGGAAATATCTATTTTAAGCAATCAGACCATAACATATAATTTGTTATTTTCTATGAAGTAGTGCTTAATAAGAAGTTTTGGAGCCAGCTAAAGAAAAACGTGTGTATTCAGTTATTTCACAGAAAGGCCAATTTATGTTATTAAAGAAAAGAAAATATATTGTCCCACTTAGGCAGATGTAAATTGATGGTGAAACAACACGAGAACAGCTATTGTTTAGGCACCCATTCTCTGGCTGTGAGCCAAGTAAGAATAGCCAATATTATGAACTAACTCTTAGATTCTACCTCTACTTTTGGATACTTGAATAAATAGTCTATAGCAGGTAAGTCTTGTTAAACACTTGGTGAATAGTCAATACTAAAATAACATTCTTTACCAAGCGCCAGGAATAGGCCATTGTTATATTCTTTCTTCTACATTTACCTAACTACATTCAGCCATACTTTTTCATGTGGCTCACTCGTTTTCTCAACAAATGTTTGTGTCAAGGGAGAGAGACTAGGTGAATCAATTTTATATATTTTATAATTGTAGGAATGTTTTTTAACATAAAGTGATATATTTAATAAGAAATGTACAAGTAAAAAATTATGTAATAATTAAGAGAAATAACTCTTTGCTAGGAGACTAAAAAAGCTTTTACTAAACAGAGGTCCTTTCAGGTGGCATTTGAAGAAGGGGTAGGATTTGAACATCCACATGTGCATAAATGGAGAAAAGCTTTTCCAAACACAGATGCAGTAAAGTTCAGTTAAACAATTAAAAACTATGAAAATAGATAGATAGATGACATCTTCCAAGCATGGCTGACCTTCAGTTGAATTTATATCAGATCACACTGCGTTTCAAAAATTCTTTCTTTAGATGGGGAGAGAGGAATAATAACTCAGAACACAGGCTCCTGTCAGAAGTGTCTGTACATGCTCTCTTTTCTGTGTCCCCATTCCAATTACACAGCAATAGTGCTTGCTCTAGAGTTCAATTCGCCTGTAACAGCGCCTTCTCTGCATTCCTTCATTTCCATTCCTACTAGTTCTGAGTTCAACAATTCAAACCTCTATGCATGTATCCCAACAGATTTTTGATCTCCTGTGATGTTACTTTTTAAAATATTGCAACATATGTAAAAACTGATGAACACTCAATAGATGTCAAACCCAAACAGTAAGAAATATCCACTTAAATGTGACAAAATAGAGATGTTGGAGTGCTGGAAAATGGTCAAAGTTCATATGAAATGCCAATGCCAAGAGAAGAGAGACTTAAGAGTCTGAGGAGAGAAGGTGTTTCGGGTCCCACCAGAGACACCAGGTTTCACCATGGATCCTAACCAAAGAGTTCATCAAACATGGGGAAGTGTTTCAAGCAGGAATAAGGGTCTCGGATTGCTTTGGCATTCAGTCTCTTGGTGTGCATCGCTACCGTACACTTGCTGGTTGCAAAAGGAAGACTGGAATAAGTTCCTGCACATGCCCACCAGCAGGCACAAGAACAGAGCAGAAGGTAGAGTAGGAAAGGAGTTATAAAAAGTGGAGGAGAGGGCTGCAGGGGAGATGGAAGAGATCTGAGTTGGTCTTGATGACCATGCAACATGGGCTTTATTTCTGAAGCATGTTTACTATGCAAAAGCGAGGAATCTCTGAATTCTACAAATAAGAACATTCAATAATCTTAGTTTTCCTAAACCTCTTATACTAATAATCAATTATGATCTAACTAATTGGAAAAATCCATGAAAATGGTCATTATGTCTCCTTTGTCTTCTGCTCAATTCACTGAATTTCCAGCAATAAGCAAACTATCTGTCATAATCTGGGCTGCAACAAACATTTACTGAATAAAAAAACAAATGATTGGAAATTGAATAAATTGATCTCTTTTGTTGTAAATATAAAAATTCAGCACATCGAGATTTTTTAAAAGTCATTTTTCTCTTAGTAACAAATTTGTTTTCTCTATTATATTTAACTGAGCAGTTCAAGAGATATGAAGTAAAATAAAACCATGTGTCGTTGGTATTACTGAATGATGCTCCTAAGGGCTAGTGAATTTTGACCTTTTCTCTCTTATTCTAATCCTGCATATCCTTTACTTTTCAAGTCACTTATTATATCTTTTTAAAGTCAGTTTATACTATGAATGTAAAGATTAGCTGTACTCCAGAAACATACAGAGGTGTTTTAATATTATCTGAAACTAATTTTATCTAAACTTGGAATAATTTTTCCATTGTGAATGAAATAACTGTTGTCATTTTGTTACTTGAAATCTACAACAGTTTAATACTTTAAAATTTCAATGTGTTTTAGTTATGGAAATATGTGAAGCTAAAAAGAAAAAAGCTTGTACATTTTCATTTTCTTCAAAATATTTCTGTAGATGATTTAATTTACATTGTCAGTGCATGCCATTAAAAAAACAGATTAGAGCTATTTTGAGGCTTGTTTTTAACTATCTAGTCAATTTTTATTATTGGTATATTTTACTGCAATAATTGAAGCAAAGTTTTTTATGAAATATTCAGACCCTTAGCAGCTAAAGGGTTATTAAAGCTGAAGAGAAATAGAATAAAGTAGCTAAAAATATCTTCCTAGTTTTCTTCCTTTTCACTTTCTGAAATTGCTTTTTTTCTTTCTGCTTTATCTCTGTACTTCCTCTGTGAAATAACAAACTCTTTTTCTGAGTACAGCCCTTCATTCAAGAATTTACCTTTTCCCCCTTTAAACCCTTAATTAGGCATAGAGAACACAGTCTGATTTATGGCCTAGCGTTTAACAGGACTCACACTTAATCCATTACACAAAGAAGGATACACACATTCCCTAACAGCACCACTCAGTAGTTTATAAAAAATGAAAAAAAAAAAAAAAAAAAAAAAACGCTTAGGAAATGTAAATAAAGCTTTGCTTGAAACTATCTTTTCATGCATATGTAATGTGATCAGAATTTCAACATTGCAGTCTAACAGCTTTTTGCTTATTTTCAAAACTACAAATTAGATTTCTTTAGGTAAACTCTAATTCAATCCCACATTTAGTGGATAAAAAGGAAAATTACACGCTGCTAAATTCATCTTTATGTGGAAAAATGCTCTTAGTTCACAAAAAAGACTAGAATCCTGATTATAACTACTGTCTCCATCATTATAATTTGATGGAATCTTAGACACGTTACTGATACTCTGCTTCTCTGATTCTGTTTATCAAAAGGTTAACTTTTATGATGGAGAATTCTGCCCAAAAAACTTCAGAGAAATCATTAATAAGTAATTTATTCTAGTAAATTTTGGACCTCCTCACTGCTATTTTAGGTTGTACGGTAAGGTGTATAAAGTATATCCCTTAGATAGTATCTAGTGTTAGAACTTCCTCTCCACTCTGTGCATAGCACCAAAAGCTCAAAGGAAGATACAAAGCTATTCTACAACTTTTACAAGGATGGATTGAAGTGATGGGTAGATAGGGCTCCTTTTGTGACTGAAGAATTCTTATTGCTTTCCCGTTGAGTTTTATTGCAGGGTACACGACTGATCATCTTGGCCAACACGCTTCCAGTAACCATGGCGTGACATGATTGATTAGCTAAATAGCAGGAATAACTGGAAGATCTCTTAGGAGCCCATTGTAGCCAAGGAAATGCCATCCAATTGTCCACTGGCTTATGTGAGGAGAGAAAAGAAGGGAGGCACAGGAATTGCCACCCCCACTGAGACCCACCTATCAGTAAGGAAAGGCAGTAGGACTGTATTTAAGAAAAAAAAGGGAACAATTACCCTGCAGTATCTGAAATCTGTCCAGGATTTTCATAACCCCAGTGAGGTTGGCAGTGGGCATGGAGCTAAATATATGTATTTTTTGTATGAGAATAGAGAGATGGAATAAAAGAGATTCTTACTCACCCACTCCCCCTGACTTTCTATCACTCTATCACATTTAAGCAAGGTATCCCCAAGGAAAAGGATCAAAGATAGTTATGACATTTACATGTCAAAATAATGAATCATGCATTTTAACAATACCTGGATTGAGTTGCTGGTAAGAATTTTTATCAATGTGCATTTTTAGCGGAAATTCTTTTCTCCAGAGAACTTCCTCCTTTTTTAGACCAAGAGGTGATTAACTCTTTAGCAAATCTAAAATATCTAGATCATAACTTTTCTACCTGGCCCGTCATCATTTCTTTAATTTTCATTCAAAAAATCCTCTCATTCTATTTGGATTTATTGCTAAGTTCTCTGTGTAGGCAAGGAGTGTTACATTTTGGTAAAATTTCTAAAATGTTTTTTAAACATTTCTATTACTTTTTGTTTTGTTTTGTTGTTGCTACTTGAGGTTCAATTAACATAAAAGGAAACACATAGGTCTCCAGTATTCGATTTGGTAATTTTTGATAATTGTATACATCCCAGTAACTATCATCCAAAACAAGACACAGAGCATTCCCATCATTCTCTGAATATTTCCATATGTTATTTCCAGTCATTCCTCATCCCCTACAGAAACAACCACTTTCAGACTTCAGTCACCACAGATGAGTTTGGCCTGTTAATAGACTGTTAATATTTCCCCTGCTGGTACCTCATATATTCTTTTTTGTAATGATATCTGATGTATTTAATGGATTCCAATTTTTATATATTTTCATTTTATGGTTAGGGCTTTAGAGTATTGTACGTGAAATCTTTACCTGTCCCAACTTCAAGAAGACATTCTCCCTTATTTTCTTTGAGAAGCTATAAGGTTCTCTAGGTTTTATATTTATGACTACAATCTGACTATAATTATTTTTTTGCATATAGGATGAGACAAGGATCTAAATTTTTTTTCCATATGGTTATCCAGGTGTTTCAACACAATTATTATTATTGCTCATTGAATTGACTTGGCACTGTGATTGAGTATCATTTAGACTATATGTCTAGCCATTAAATTTATTCTATTAACCTATTTGGTTATACTTATACCAGTAAGAAACTATCTTGATTATTGTAGTTTTATAGTGGTTTTGAAATCAGATATGTAATCCTGAAAGCTTCTCATTGTTTTTCAAGAATGTTATGGCTCTTCTTTAATTGCATTTTCATAAAAATTAAAGTATTTGCCATCTTAATATAGATGACCTTGAATCTATAGATCAATTTAGAAAGAATGGATATATTAGCACTATTGAAATTGGTATATTCATAAAGTTGAATTTATTTGTGGGTACTTATTTTCTTCAGCCACGATTTTACATTTTTAATGTAGTACTTTTGAGCATGTTTGTTATATTTATCCCCAAGTTTTGGTATTTGCTGTGCTATTTGAAATAGTGTTTTAATTATTTTATTTGCTGATAATGAATAAAAATAAAATTTAAATATTGATTTTGTATACTATGACCTTGCGAAATTCACTGATTTGTGTTACTATAGGTTCAAATAGTGTTAGTATGTATATAATTATGTTGTCTAGAAACAGTAAAAGTTGTATTTCTTTTCTGATTAAATGAATTTTATTTATTTTTCTTAGTTTATTGCACTGTCTATAAAACAATTCTGAATACAAGTGATGAGAGGTAACAAACCCTGTTCTCATCCAAAACTTTGGAGTACGGTATACATATTTCAGTTAAATCTCATATTAGCTATGTGATTTTTGCAGATATCCTTTATCTGATTGAGAAAGTTCTCTTCTTTTCATAGAAAGTTCATAATTCTTCCCTGCTCCTCTGATGAAGAGAATTTAAATTTTACCAAAGTTTTTCTTTGTCTACTGAGATGATCATAAGGTTTTTCTTGTTATTCTATTAATGTAGTATGTTGCATTGATTGATTTTCTAATGTTAAACCAACCTTACATTTCTATGATAAATCCCTCTTTTCCTGTTTTCCCTCTTTCTTTTTTTCTTTCTTTCTTTCCTTCCTTCCTTCCTTCACTCCTTCTTTCCTTCCTTTCTTTTACTTCTTTCTTTTTTGGAGTTAAGTCTCACTCTATTCCCTAGGCACACTCATGACTCATCACAGTCTCGACATCTCTAGGTGATACTTTTGCCTCAGCCTCTGGAGTAGCTGGGACTATAGTTGTGCACCACCAAGCCCAGATAATTTTTTATTTTTATTTTTTTAAGAGATGAGGTCTCAAGGTCTCACTATGTTGCCTAGGCTGATCTCAAATTCCAGTGCTCTAGCAATCCTCCTGCCTGGGTTTCTCATTCTATGGTCATTCGGCATTTGAAACAAATTGGAAAGGTGAAAAAGCTCGATGAGTGGGTGCCTCATGAGCTGACCAAAAATCAAAAAAATTGTGTTTTGAGAGTCATCTCTTATGCTATGCAATAAGGCACCATTTCTTAATCAGATCATGACATGTGACAAAAAGTGGATTTTATACAACAACCGGTGGTGACCAGCTCATTGGTTGAACTGAAAAGCTCCAAAGTACTTCCCAAAGCCAAACTTGCACCCAAAAAAAGGTGATGGTCACTGTTTGGTGGTCTGCTGCTGGTCTGATCAATGAAACCATTACATCTGAGAAGTATGCTTAGCAAGTTTATGAGATGCACTGAAAACTGCAACACCTGCAGCTGGCATTGGTCAACAGAAAGGGCCCAATTCTTCTCCACAACAACTCCTAACCACACGTCACACAGCCAACACTTCAAAAGTTGAACAAATTGGGCTACAAAGTTTTGCATCATCTGCCATATTCACCTGACCTCTTGTCAACTAACTACAACTTCTTCAAGCATCTTGACAACTTTTTTTGCAGGGCAAATGCTTCCGTGTCCAGCACGATGCACAAAATGCCTTCCAAAAGTTTGTTGAATTCTGAAGCCTGGATTTTTATGCTACAGGAATAAACAAACGTATTTCTCGTTGGCAAAAATGTGTTGATTGTAATAGTTCCTATTCTGATTAACAAAGATGTGTTTCAGCCAAATTATAATGATTTAAAATTTGCGGTCTGAAACTGCAATTACTTTTGCACCAGCGTAATGCATTGACCAGGAGTTGAAATTGTGTGTGTATGTGTATGTGTGCATGTTTAGATAATGATTTTAACAAAAAATTCAATTTCTGTAATATATAAAATGATGTTTATTAATTTTCTCTCCTGTTTCTATGGATTATATTTTATTAAAGTTTTACCTGTGTTATTGAGATTTATAAATTAATACAATTGCCATACTACAAATTTAGCCAATGTAACTGTAGAGTTTGATGTTTTAATTTCTGTAAATGTATACAGTTGGGCAGTCATAACCTTAATCTAATTTGACCACCCCCAAAATGTACCCTTTGAAGTCTAATCTAGCTCTCACTTTCAGGACATAGAATCACACAGTGTGTAGTATTTTATGTTTGGTTTCTTTCATTTAGCATAAATTGTTTTACGTTTATCCATTTTTCTGCATTTATCAGTAGCCTGTATCTTTTTATTTCCGAGTAGTATCCCACTTTATGGATATACAACATTTTGTTTATCCATTCACCAGTTGAAGGACATTCAGAATGTTTCTAATTTTAGGCAATTATATGTAATACTGCTATGACCATTTGTGTACAACTTTTTGTGTGGACATATTTTTCATTTTTCTTGTTAAATGCATGCAAGTGGAATTACTGTATCTTATGGTAAGCATATGTTTAAAATGTCAAATTGATCCATCTTACTTTTAGTATATGTTTCCAAAATGGCACCATATTTTTGGTGAGATATGCTTTCAAATCTTTTACCCATTTAAAAATTATTTCTTTCATCTACTTAATATTTTCAAAAGTTTTTCATTTATTGTGCACACTAGCCTTTTTTCTTCCCAGTATATAACTTGTATTTTAATTTTCTTAATGGTATCTTCTGATGAACAAAATATTTCAATTTTGATGAAACTGTTTATAAATTTTGTGTGTGTGTGGAGTATGCTTATATTTCATATTTAATAAATCTTTGCCTAACCCAAGGTCACATATTTCTATTGTGTTCTTCTTCTAGAGATTTCTGATTTCAATTTTTAAACTGATATGTGTGACTAATTTGGGGTTATGGTGTGAATTTTGTGTAAAGTAGGAGGTAAAGACATTAGTTTGTTTTGACAATAAGTACCCTTGTTCCAGAATAATTTGTTGAAAAGAAAATCCTTTCCTTCATTGATGTGTCTTACCACATTTGTCAAAAATTGGTCAATCCAACCATGATATATAGGTGTTTTTCTGTGGTGTTTATTATGTTATATTGATATACATGGCAGTCTTTATGTCAGTATAATGCTGTTTCAATTACTGCAGTGTTATAAATTTTGAAATAAGTAGTATAAGATCTCCAGTTTTGATCCTCCATTTGAAATTTTTTCAGCTATTCAAATTTCATTGAATTTTTACATAAATGTCAGAATCAGATTGTCAATTTTTGCCCAAAAAGAGGGAGAATGAAGCTGCTGGTTTATAATCTCTATCAAATCCCTCCACTGTCATCTCACTTGCATTATTTATGAATGAGAAATAGGCAGCAATCCTTGTCTTTGTTCTTCTGTTCATAATGAGTTTCCCCTCCCCCCAGCTCCTTTTAGGACTTTTCTGTTTATTAGTGGTTTTGAACAATTTTATTATTTTAATTTTTTTTGCTGCCATTTACTTCATGTTTCTTGTGCTTGGGGTTCATTGAGCTTCTTGCATTTGTGAATTTAGTTTTCACTGAATTTGGAAATGTTTTAGCCATTTTTAAAAAATGTTTTTTAATGTTTAGTATTTAACTCTTACCATCCTTCCTAGTAAATGAATACTTTTTAAGGAAAAGAATGATGTCCTTATTTTTCAGCATTGTAGCATCATGGTTAGCCCAGGGCCTAGTACGTAATATCTGAATAAAATAATGTATGAATTTCTCAGTGATAAAAATAACATTTGTTCTACTCACTTATTTTGCTTAAGCAGCAAGTATCTGAATATCATTACAATTGGTTAGGAATGATTAAGTGATTATATACCATCAGTTTGGATAAAAACAATTCTCAATCTTGTTCAATTAACTTCAACCATCTCAGGCCAGGTCATTCCTGTATGACTGTTCCATTTATCCTTTTATTTCTTTGTAATCACTGTCAGCCCCTCATTTGAAAGTATCAGGGGGATAAAATGAAAAAGTAGGAAGGAAAAAAGTGAAGGAAGAAGAGATATACTTGGGCTTTTTTTTCAATGCCTTTATAATCAATATGGTATTTTCTGGCTTTCACATTTACAAGGCTCCACTTAGAGAAATGTTATTGACTTCCCTTTATTTATCAAAATAGCCAAATATTTATTTATGTTAAGGACAATACACATGTAGAAATGGATGGTTCCCGCGGTAATGCCAGTTATAACAATCACTAACATTTATTGATCACTTATGCCATTGGCAAGGTTACAGGCACTTGATTTACTTGTTACTTGCAAGTATATTATCTATTATGCACTATTATTATTCTTGTTTTACAGATGAAGAAGCTAGTTTGCAGATGGATTAAGTGAATTGTGGAAAGTCATATAACTTGCAAATGACAGTTGAAGTGAAACTTTAGGCAATGCGAATCAGCTTCTTACTTTCACTTACTCTAAGAAACTGTACCTTGGCACAACAGTATACATTTTTTTCTACTATATTTTCACTTTTTCTTAAAAAATAAAAATCAGTATACGTATTTTTATAATGTGTAGGATTCTGTTGAAATATATATGCCACAAAGATAGATGCTAGGTCAATTAAATTATTGACTTATTTTATTCTCATATAGGTATCTGTAGAGGAATGTTTCTTGTTTTCTTTTTGTATTGTGTGAATATGTATGCTTATTTAGTGAAACATATTCAATGTGTGCTTAACTTTCTTAGAAACTGATAAAATTACTTTTTAAAATAAACTTTGTATTCTAGAAGTTTTAGATTTATAGAGAAATTATAAAGGTATACAGAGTATTCCCTATATATCAATCCATTTTCTTTTATCATTTTACAATATTATAGCTATATTTGTCACAATTAATATTATCAATATTAATTTGATATTGTTGTATACTAAATTCCATACTTTATTGATGCTCCCATAGCTTTTTACATAATGTCCTTTTTATTCTCCAGGAGCCCATCAAGGATACCATATTAGGTAGTTATCATTTCTCCTTCAACTCACTTTGGCTGTGACAGTTTCTCAAACTTTTCTTGGTTTTGAAGACCTTAAGTTTATTTTCAGGTATTTTGTAGAATGCTCCTCTGTTGGAATTGATCTGATGTTTCTCTCATAAGTAGAATGCGCTTATAATTTTTTGGGAGAAAGACCATAGAATTTAAGTGCAATGTTTATCACATCATATTAAGAGTACATACTATCAACATGATTTGTTACCGTTGATGTTGACCTCGACCACATGACAGGTAGGTTTGTCTTCTGCCTAAGGCTTCTCCACTGCAAAGTTATTTCCCCCTTCCTTTTCATTCTGTAATTTTTGGTAGAAAGTCATTATGTGCAGTCACACTTAAGAAGGGGCAAAATATCTATATAAATTACTTGGGGTTTTCAGCATGACACATTTGTTTATTCTTCTTATTTACTTTTTCAATATTAATATCATTTATTTGTTGTTCATATTACTATAAAGTCATTGATGTTATTTTATATGTTAAGCTATTATCCAGTACACCTTCATTAAATTATTCCAGTTTTGGTGATTGAATTCTCTCAGATGGTCCTTTTGACATACACCCATCATTGTTTTGTTTTATTTTGTTTTTGAGTACTTCCTTACTTGCGGGTACTACAAGATGCTCCAGAACATCTTGTATATTTCATGCTCCAGTCCTACAATCGGCATTTCCCAGGAAGTCCTGGTTCTTTTACTAGAGAAGGATATTAGAAACCAATAATCGAGTGCTATGTGTGCTTGTTGCAACTGAGGTGTTATTTTTAGCTCCTTTCAGCTGACAGAGCATGTAAATACATATGTGAATACTTACTGATATATAATCAATCATGAGTTGCTTAATGATGGGGATACATTCTGAGAAATGTGTCATTGGGTAATTTCATCATTGTGTGAGCATCATAGCCTGTACTTATACAAAACTAGATGATATAACTTGCTATACACCTAAGCACCATACTGTACTGAATGTTGCAGGCAATTATAACATAGTGGTAAGTGTAAGCATGTATCTTAACATATCTAAACATAGAAAAAAATACCATAAAATTATAGTATAAAAGATTAAAAATGGTATACCAATGTAAGGCACTTGGCCACAAATGGAGCTTTCAGTACTGAAAATTGTTTGGAGTGAGTCAGTGAGTGAGTGGTAAGTGACTGTGAAAGTCAAGGACACTACTGCACACTAGTTCAAACTCTATAAACACTGTACATTTAGGCTGCACTAAATTTATTTAAAATATTTATTTAAAATGTTTCTTCTTCAATACCCAACTTAGATTACTGTAACATTTTTACTTTATAATCTTTTTAATTTTTAAAAACTTTTTGACTCTTTTGTAATAACAGTTAGCTTAAAACACAAACACATGGTACAGCTGCACAATAATATTTCTTTATATTCTTATTCTGTAAGCTCTTTCTGTTTAATTAATTGTCACTTTATTAATTTTTTTTTTTTTTACTTTTTAAGCTTTTTTGTTAGCAACTAAAATACAAACATGCACATTATCCTAGGTGCAAACAGGGTCAGGATCATCAGTATCACTGTCTTCCACCTCCACATCTTGTCCCATTGGAAGGACTCAGGAACAATAGCATGCACGGAGCTGTCATCTCCTATGGCAATAATGCTTTCTTCTGGAATATCTCCTGAAGAACTGTCTGAGGCTGTTTATAGTTAATTTCATTTTTATAAGTAGAAGTACACTCTAAAATAATTTTAAAAAGAGTAACATAGTCATTGATTATTATTATCAAGTATTATGTACTGTACATAATTGCACATGCTAGACTTTCATATAACTGACAGTGCAATTTGTTGTTTACACCAGCATCACCATGAACACGAGAATAATGCATTGCCCTACAATGTTATGACAGCTACAATGTCACTAGGCAAAAGAAATTTTTCTTATGAGACCACCCATAAGAGTATGTGTCATATATGCAGTCTATCATTGACCAAAATACCATTATGCAGTACATAACTGTATATACAGATATTTATAAACATTTCTGAGTGTAATAATCTGTATTATTAAGCTAAAGATCAGCTCATACTAATGTCTCCACATGGATCATCCTAACCTCCTCTCCTTGCTTATTTATAACTTCCAATGACACCAATGAGAAATGTGGCTCCTACTATCTACCATCTATTTGCTTAATTGTTCAGTTCCAGTATACAGATATGATGATATTAGGATTGTTCACCAATACCACCATGGGAAAAAACTAGACTACAGTCTATTGGTGTAAATCTTTTTGTTTTGGGTCTTATGAATTTCATCCATCTCCAAAGTTAATTAGGTCAGTAATGTCTCCCTCTCCCCCTTTAATGTTATTGTTTCATACTTTTATAATAAAGTTAGATTCCCTTGCCATTGTCTGCATTCCACTTTTGCCATTCTATAATATTATATAGCTACCAATATAATATCATACTGGATAGTTTTTATTGCCCCAAAAATGTACTGTGCCTCATATTCAACCCTCCTCCCATCTCCTGCAACTACTTATCTGTTTACTGTCTTATAGTTTTCCCTTTTCCAAAATGTTTTATAATTGGAACCATATGTATGTAACCTATTTAGACTGTCTCCTTTCACTCAGTATTAATAATATGCATTTAAGTTCTACTCATATATTCTCATGGTTTGATAACTCATTTTTTATTACCAAATAATAATCCATAGTATGGATATATTACACTGTGTTTATCCATTCATCTGTTGAAAGGCATATTAGTCACTTAATTTTTGGCAATTTGGTATAACTATGATTTCTCTTTGTAAGAAACTCAAACTGTCTTCCAAAGTGATTGTGCAATTTTGTATTCCCTCCAGCAATGAATGAGAATGCATATTTGCTCTGCATCCTTACCCGCAATTGCTATTGTAAGTTTTTCTGGGTTTTAGGCATTCTAATAGATCTATAATGGTTGCTCATGGTTGTTTAAATTTGCATTTCGTTAATAACAAATGACATTAAGCATCTTTTTATATGCTTATTTGCCATCTGTATATCTTCTTTGGTGAATTAGTGAGTTGTCTTTGTAAATCTTTTGCCCAGTTTTTTTTGTTTATTTTTTATTGTAGAGTTTTAAGAGTATTTGCATATTTGGGGGTACAAGATCTTTAACAGGTAAAATGTTTTGCAAATATTGTTTCCCAGTCTGTCTTTTCTTTCTCTTTTCAGAGCAGAAGTTTTATTAAATCCAACTTACCATTTATTTTTGTTTTATGAAGAGAGAGAGAGAGAGAGAGAGAGTGTGTGTGTGTGTGTGTGTGTGTGTGTTGTTTTGTTTGTTTTTTTGTTTTTGTTTTCGCTAACATCTCATTGTCAAACTCAAGGTCACACAGATTTTCTCCCTGGTGTTTTATAGTTTTGAATTTTACACTTTGATCCACATTCTAGTTTGAGTTAATTTTTGTGAAAGGTGTCAATTTATGTTTTCTTTTTTTTACATATGGGTATCCAATTGTTCTATCTCCCATTTTGTTTGTTTGTTTTTGAGTTGGAGTCTCACTCTGTCACCCAGGCTGGAGTGCAGTGGCCGCTCCCGGCCACCTCAGCCTTG
>CAUYQG010123001.1:0-13679 GCA_963574415.1 Tarsius wallacei | reverse complement strand
GAAATGTTGTAGCTGGGCTCGGTGGCTCAGGCTGTAATCCCGCGCCTTGGGAGGCTGAGGTGAGTGGATTGCCTGAGCCCGCGGGTTCGAGACCCGCCTGGGCAGGCGAAACCTCATCTCTACAATAAATCAAAAAAATTAACCGGGCGTGGTAGCGCGCACCTGTAATTCCGGCTACTTGGAAGGCTGAGGCGGAAGGATCGCCGGAGCCCAGCAGGTCGAGCGGCCACTGCACTCCAGTCTGGGCGACAGAGTGGGACTCCAACTCAAAAAAAAAAAAAAAAAGAAATGTTGTAAATATGAAATGGTATTAAGGATATAAGTCATTCAATTCAGTTTGGGCACATTGTAGGTACCAAATTAATATCCTTTTGTCTTTCAGCATTCTCATCCCTTCTTTTCTACTTAATGTTACTAAAGAGTCCACAGAACCAAACGCTGTACTTCAGGGCCTGACAAAGGTCTCGCTCTCTGGAGGCTAAAGAGATCTTATACTACTTGCTTAATTTTAAAACAATTGATTTAAATTGAAATACTAGAGATATGTGGTACACCCATTTTGTGACGATGTGTAGCCATGGACAATGTCAGGGATCCACTCAATTCCCTCAGATGCCTTCCACCACTCTGGGTATGCCTTCTTAGGTTTCTGTGTGCTTCTACCTATGGCCAGCATCTACTATTCTCTCAAGAAGACAACACTTAGGCTAGTATAGCTGCTTTGTCTGTGGAATTAGAGAGCCAGAAATACTTAAGGATTTATATCCAGCCACTCTCACTTAAAGGTCCTTTACCAATGGTTAACAACAAAATTCAGTTTCCTTGACTTTAATTGGATAAACTCTGAGGTCTTCTCCAGAATCAGTTTGAAACTTCTCTCATGAGGTCTTGTCCTCAGATGTTAAGGATGGTCTGCAGTACTGGCTTTTTCCTCTTTTGTGTTGATTTGTTAACATACTTGGTGGTTTCCAGAGGTTAACTCCGATTCTCTATACTGAGTCACTACATGTCAGGACCCTCTTCTCTGTCTCTCATTCTCCCCTAAAATAAACACTATCTCTGCCCACAGCCAAAGCTGACAATCTTTTAGCTGGTTGCAGAAATGGGGAATTACTTCTTCTCAATTTCCTTTTCCATTCTATCATGACCTCAATGCTGTGCATAATTTTTCTTGGACATTTTGTTTGACCCTTCAAAATCCAGTCTGGAAGTTTAAAAACTGAACATGAATTCTTTTTTGTTTGTTTTTTCTCATCTCCTTGTATCCGTCTTACTTTTTGATGAAGTAAAGATAACTAGAAAGAAGAAAAGAATAAATATATCTAATTCAAAATAATTTCTCACTGTAACAGGGTTTTCACAGTAGCCTATTAATTTCTTGTTTATTTGTTTACTTAATAGATACCTTGTTGTGCTGTAGGAGTACTAGTTGAATAATGCATGGTCCTTGTCCTTGTGGACCTAACCACCTGTGATACTTTAGATGCCATGCAAAATGTGTGCCCAGAGTGGAATGGTAGCTCTGAGAAGCAGTACTGAGTTAAAGTGACTTCATGAGAGGTACACTGGAGGTGAGGACACGAAAACTGCATCTTCAAAGATGAGAAAGATTTAGTCAGGTTAGAAGAGAAGAGCTTTTAACATCAAGGAGATGGCAAGAGAAAAGCATGTAGGATTGCATAGGGTGTTCTGGACCAGGAACTAAAAGCAGTTTTGTGTTATTTTGAATTTACAATCTGGACAGGAACTATTGGAAATGAAACCAAGGAGGGGAGAGATTGTGTGCTCATGAATTTGACCAAGGAGGCTTTGGAGAAGGAGAGTAACACTGCTGGACAGATTTATTTTTTCTGGCAGTTTTCTCTGATTGTGTCAAAACATCAACTCCGGGAAGCAAGACTAAAGTCCTGGCACAGCTGTTGTGAGTTTAAGCCAGAAGAGACACTTTTGAGGAAGAAACTTCACTGGCAGGACTCCAGAAATGGTCTAGGAAGTTTGCACACTGTCATATGGTGCCCTTTCTTGGCTATCATATAACTATTGGCAAGAATGAATATAAGACCTTAAACTTTCTCTTGCTCCTGGCAAGAAACCCTTTCTCCTCATGTGTTAGTAAAAATCCCATTACTCCCTTTATCCCCATTTACATCAGCCCTTATAAAAAGCCTAGGGACTCCCGGGTCATTCTTCATCCCTGGATTCTAATCCCCATCTGACTCTGAGTAGCAAGACACTCCTCTTGGACTCTCTTTAAACACTTTCCTCAAGATTAATTTTTCCTTGAAGCACTTATCACCTTCCGGCATGCTGTATATTTTACCTACTTATTTGATTGTCCCACCTCTCTCTCCTTCTACCACCAGCACACATACTAGAATTCAAGCCCTATGATGGCATCAATTTTTGTGTTGTTCATTACTGTTTCCTCAGTGCTTAGGACAGTATCTGTCACAATATCATGTGTAGAATGAGTAAACTTGAGAGAAGCAACAGGAGTAGTTTATCAATCTTACTTCCAGGGTAAGCGAAAGAGAGCAGTTGAGACTGATTTCCAGTTTGTGGATTTGATGACCTGAGAGTAGGATTTTTAAGTATATGCTAAAATCAAGAAACGGTTTCCTTCTATACACGGTACTGATTTTGGTTCTTTTATTTTAGTCAGAGAGCATTTCCATGAAATTTTGCAAGCATTGCATGTTTTATTTGTTGCAACCAGAGAAATTTATCCTTGGAAAATAACTTCACAGAGATTGATGCATGACTATTTTCAGCACAATGGTGAACAGAAATAATTTTCTAGTTACATTTGCTTCACAAGAATGTGGAAAATCATTGATTTTATGTTAAATATTAAGGGACTTCAGGCAATAAAGATAAATTTGCTTAGGTGCTGTCCTGAAACACTGGCATCAGATGATAAGACAGAAAAAAAAGAAAGAGAAAAGGAGTTTGGTGTTGAAAAAGGAAAATGAAAAACAATTTTTACATGTTCAAAACATGACAACATCAACAAAGGACAATAGACAGATCTAAATAGGCAGGGGAGAAATTGACAATTGGCATCAAACACTGCCTGAACCAAAGCTAGCACATCCATACCCTGGTGAAAACTTAAGCTATTATTTATTATCCAGAAGAAACTACTTGATATCTGACTTTTCATTTTAAAAATCCTCCAATTTCACTCACCCTTTGGTATTCACTATATTAGACAATATATCGCTGACCCTAACATACCTACACACAACTCTCTAAAAAGATTTTATATTTAGGCTCCTGATTTATTTTGGTTACTGCAGAATCATTACATATAATTATATGTAAGTGTCTAGGGAGAAGGATTTTAAAAATATATAGTCAATCAGGAAAGGAAGCTTAGTAAGAAAATAAAAATGGAGCACTCATTTATTGACTGACTTTTCTGTGACACCCACAATATTGATATGCCTTAAACATATTCTCAGGTAAGCATTATTAATATCCTGGAAAATACATTTTACCTTTCAAATTTTATAGATGAGCATAAATAATAAAGTCACTAAGATGTAAAACTGAGATGACGTAAATTGAATTCATGTTGTCCGAGCTCAAATAAATTATTCGTCACCATGTATTTTGTTCAATATTTCAAAAGAAAAAGTAATTTATGTGTATAAAGTTCTAAAAGCCTAATTGTACAAAATGAAGAACATGGTTATCATGTTAAGATTGCCAACACTCCCATGCTTTTTCGGCATTTATAAAATTCTACTAAATTTGGCTTAGAAGCAACACACACACTACAAGGGGGCAGTTGTTTGTGAGTGTTTTGGGAAGGCGGAAAGAAGGCAAGAATGCATTGTGGGAGTGCAGACAAAGAGCAGTGTTCTCAATGTGCAGCAGTGACGAAGAAAGATTTTAAGCCTCAGAAAAAGAGTTGGGGAATAAAATAATAAACAAGATCAACCTCCATTACAATAAAATGTAAAGGTAGGTGATTTGACCACACTAATAATTCTCTAATGTTTTAAAAAGTATTCCATAGTAGTGTATATGCCTCTTATTCTATGGCATTAACATATTTATTCATTATCAAAAATCAAGCAAGGGTAAAAAGAACAGAAATTCACAA
This sequence comes from Tarsius wallacei, assembly GCA_963574415.1. Lineage (NCBI taxonomy): Eukaryota > Metazoa > Chordata > Mammalia > Primates > Tarsiidae > Tarsius > Tarsius wallacei. The sequence goes on along the minus strand of CAUYQG010123001.1, from coordinate 9,568 downwards.
AACACTTTTCCACTGAAGAGTAGCTGACAAATCACTGAGATATATCATTTAGTGAATGGAAAGATAACATTGAAATGTCCAGTAAAGATATTGTTAATGTCATTCATTTATGACATTATAAATATAATAGACTGACCCACTTATTTATTTTTGGCATGGCATGCATAGCCTTATTTTATTTTCCAAGTTCTAAACTAATGGCTTATAAACTTTTGGAACCTAAGCATCCTTAAATATGAGTTTGCCTACATTATGAGTTTGTCTTGAAGTCAATAAACATGTATATAAAAGTGGGAACCAGTTATCATTTTGCTCCGATCAACTTCTTTTTTAAAATATAAAGGGCTTTTCAAAATCCTGTTTCAATTACTTCATAGAATTTAGCATAATTAAATAGACTTTGAATCTTGTCTCTAACATAAGATTATTGAGAATATTAAATGAGATATTCAGTGGTTGGGATATGGTATACATTTCATAATAATAGTTATTGTTCTTGACTTTTAGCTATTAATTGAGAGTGACAAGGAAAAGGAAAATAGAAAGAGAAAGAAAAAGTAGAATGGAAGAGCAAAAAATAAGTATAGTGGTATTATTAGAATACTTAATGTTAAGAAATAATTCAATTTCATCAGAAGCAGATTTAAATCTTCTAGTAACCTAATAGTCTACAGGATATTGAGAATTCACTAGATGAAATGTGTCAATTAAATGGCATTACCTTTCAGAGGTAATTAAGTCTACAACATTTCAATGTTGATAAAGTTCCCCATGTAGAAATAGCCCTGCATTTTTATTATTTTGTGTGGAAAAGAAAATGCTTTTAAATTAGAGTGCTATTATAAATGAATCAATAAATATGAATTAATATTTGAATTAAAACACTCTTAAAAGTAAGATACAGGATATGAGTTTGTTTTTAGTTATGTTTTGCTATTAGAATTTACATTGGCACTATCTTACATTCTTCATGATGCCTTACATCTGTGAAATTCCAACTCTCTGAAAATTCATACTAATAAAGAAATTATGTGCCTGACTTATAGGTCAAGTATTCACAAAAATATACCAATACAATTCATTTTGCTTTTGTGGATCATTTATTGAATAATTAAATTATGCATTAATAAAAATAAAACCATACATAATTTTTAAATAACAAATTTTTCTATTAGTCAGAAAAACATCCCAGAAATGATTATATGTCTACTGTAATGGCTTCTGGGTAGTTGAGAAAGTTTCCCCACAAAAGACAAGTTTGGCACAGAATACCCTACAGTAAAAATATTGGAAATAGAAGAAATAATTTAATATTCTTGAATTTTGTTCCTTTGGGAAGTGGTTATCAGGTTCTAGCAGATTTAATCATAGTATCATCTGATGGCCTGTAATTCATCATGTTCTCCAGTCAACACAAAATTAGAAACAATGGCTTCCTTGAATCATTGAGGCATATTTGTACATATAATATGTTCAATATACATATTTGTATATAGTATTATATTTTACATTTTGCATGGGATTTCCATTTGCTGGCATGTAGTTTCCAGGAAGGAGAAGACTAGATTATTGTTTTTCATCTTCTCCTAGCATTTTTAGTTTTTGAAACCTCTATCTATTCTAAGTCTGGAACTTATTAGATGTAAAAAGAATGAATAAATTATTTTGCAATTTTAGAGATCTCAATCTTTAAGAAATGCCAAAACAACAGATACCATGGCAAAAGCAGTTTTCTTCAGTGGAGGGAAGTTCTGAAGACAGTTTCATAAATCTAAAATTATGATTTGAAATAATCTAGTTTCTTTATAATTTTTATAGGAAGCTCAAAGCATAAAAAACATTTTCTGAAATGAATGGAAGGTAAGAAATAGAAATGGTTTGTTTCCTGTAATACAGGAGCAATGCACTGTGACAAAGTAAGGCTATTTATCATAAACTAGCTTGATTTCTGAAAAACAGAAATTAACTCAACATTGTAAGAGTGCTCAAGTGAGCTTTGTGAAAATTATCTTTCCTTCTCATATGTGTCTTATTATTATTTCCCTCAGGAATTAATGGCAAACTTATTGGAGATAAGAGGGCAAGAATGTGGCTAAAAAGAGACACTTTCATTCTGCATTCAATATTTCATCTAGAAGAGAAAGGGCAAATAAACATTATATTGTTTGATACCTATAAGAAGTTTGGTAGTTTTCCGGATTGCTGTCTTTTTTTAAAAAGGTATTTGAGTCCACATCTGGATTCAATCAAGCATAATGCCATGATCTATTAATAATGTCCAAAACCAAGGGTGAAAGGGGTGACTGACTTTTTTGCTAAATATTTGTCACTTCTGACCTAGAACATTGCTGGTGTTTAATACATGTTGAAAATGTCATGAGACAATTAGTTCTTGTTATTGATAGCATTCTTGTTTATCCAAACACAATGTAGGGAAAATTCATTTTTTAAGGTTTCTTGTTATATTGCTAATTATTAATTCTCAAGTTGTCTAAAGATTGTGATTTTAGTGATACAACAGAATGGTGAAATGAAAAGACTAGGAGTGTCTTGATAGAGGGAAAAAAAAGTAATTTGTCCCACTCTTCCTATGGAATTTATCTTCTTTTAGTTTCTTATGTTCCTTACCCTTCCCATCTCTTTTGAGCTCTCTTCCTTTCTGACAATATTATTTTAAAATGTTCTTATCTCTGAAGCAGTTAAATTTGAATTGATATATGCAGCATATCAGTTCCAAGTTTATCAGCAGATCCTCAGTAGGAACTACCTCTCAGAAGTGCACTTCAGGTTACTAGCAGCCGTTAACACTTTGGAAACCTGCCTTCCTTTTTCCTTGGTTAAATGATGCCACTTGAAAAGACAAATACCACTATAATTCCTGTTGAGTTGGGACACAAGTCTTCATCTAGCAACTATGATTTCATGAAAGCATAAATCAGACTCACAGGATAATATGTGAGTCAGCTGTTCCTAGTTTTGTATTGAATCTAATTAAAATCATGAAACAAATGCTTGTCACACATTCTGTTCCACTGAAATAATATATAAATAAATACTGAGACAAAAAAATTGGAAGATATGGCAATTGAAATGACAATAGGCAATTTTAACCAGAGGGGAACTTAATCTAAAACCTAGAAAATCAATTTAAAAGTAGCATAAAATATAATAAATACGCTAAATATTAAAGGATTCAAATTAGTACCATAAGATATTAAGGTGGATGGTTGTCAAATAAATAATAGAAGCATCTAATGTTACACGTATACTAAGATAATAACTCCCTGATGATTTCTTTTTTAGTTCAAAGTATATTCGAGTGTTTATAATTGCCTGTTTAACCCAAGATTATATCAGAACACAGGGAAATATGTGATGAATCTTGTTGCACAAAGTGCAACTAATTACTTTCGTGGATGGTGACTTCTTTAAATTGGACCATGGAAAGAAAATATTCACTAGACTAGCAGTGGCATGCCACATGTCAGAGTGATAATAATGCACTCCAGCTGGGAGAGCAAACTGGAATATCAGCTGCAGAGGTGATCACCACACCTGGCTTGATAAGCTTACAATAACCTCCTGCTGTTCTCTAAGACCCATCCTTTTTCTGCCCTGTACAAAATAGTGACAGAAATTGGGATATTCTAGGAATCAACAGTCCTGCATCTTTCAAGCTTTAATAGTAACACAAATTTTTGTGACTTGACAAAAAAAAAATACAATACTTTTTGATATAAAATTTCTGCTGGGAAAGGACTTCTAGGATTTAGACTTGGCCCTTCCCAACAAAATAGCTTATTCTGTAGATCAAAAGTTTGCTGAGGTACTTCTGCCTGTTGCTGAGTAGATCTGGTTCTAGCCAACCATACAAAGTATAATCAAAATTACAAGCTGAAACACTTTTAACAGAGAAAGGAGGAACCAAAAAAAAAATTACTTAATTTTTTGAGTATTGACTTATTGACCAACAAATTCATTTTTAAGGATATAAAATTATAAATAATATGCCTGTATATAGTATAAAATATTTATATTGATAATATAAATTTTAAAAATAAGTAGAATAATAATCTGGGGCAATATTTATTTGTGGAAGATTTTTCCAATTCTATATACATATTTCTGAGCAAATATTTCCAAATGTACTATTTTTTCACTTACACTAAGAATATTATTTTAAATTAATATTTGATAAGACAAAACTAATCAATGTTATGAATGATGCTTGTGATTTATAATTTTCTTACTATTTTGTCAAGTGTTAGATGCTGTAGTATCATAAGATCTCTCAATTTCATTTGTATTCAACATCATATTCATAACAAAAGTTTCACATGTTATAACTCCAAGTTCACCAACTACAGCTTGATGGTTTTGTATTTCCTGTAGGTCCTAGCATGAGTCATAGCACACTGACCAGTCTACCAAGTGACCGGTAATGGCAATAATATTATTCCACTCTCACTGGAGGCTTGAAAAAGTTAGGAGTCCCTGGCCTCTCATGCCAAAGGAGAATTGTTTTATCAGTGAATGTCTTCATGCTGTCCTTGAAAAGAAGGTGCTAGATGCATCATCTCTGAAAAGTGCTAGAGAAAGAAATGCAAGCTATTTCTGGCAGACTTCCCCATGCACTACAGTAAAATCTCAATTTACTGCATAATGTGTTTCACACCCTACTAAATGAGCCCATGGAAGATCTATCAAACTCCTTCCAAATAATTCCAATGCAAACATTAAATATGCTCCATTCTTTGTCTAACAACTGAAAAAATTTCAGGACCAGTTCTGGGTCTAAGAGCACAATGAAACAATAAGTATGAGCCACTTTCTTGAGCTAACACAGACTTTTGGCACAGATAGGAACACGGGAAATAATCATGTTCATTGCTGTATTTACTGATACATAGACTTGTTTTAAAGCTTCATTTATCACCCTCTCGGAAGCAGATTCAGGTTTGATGGGGCCTGAAACTTATACAGTATAAAAGTCTTCTTTGAGAAAAAGAAGATAAAAATACTTTATGTTTACAAATTTTAAAACACTAGTGGCACACTGCAAGTTAAGTACCAGTCAAGTCAAGTGCCATGAAGCTTGGGCCTCATTAAGGTCATAAAATCTAGTCCGTGATCCCCTTTCTACCATCAACCCCAAGCTGACCAGTTGTTTGCCTCTCCAGGAATTGAGCTTGTTTTGAACAGGGTTGACAGAAGAGAAGAAGAGGTCACAGTGAAGGACAATGCAGACAAGTAAGAGGAAGATCATTTTGTGTGTGAGGAGTAAAACAAGCTAGCTGACAAATCAAGGAAATCAAACCCTAAGCTATTTAAGAAGCTCCTTAATTTGGTCCTTTCTAAAGTGTTTGCACTTTCCTCTTCATTTATGGAGTTTGGGGTTTGTGAACCAGCTCCTGTCTGGGAATTGCACATGAGGTCTAGACTCTCTAATATGTTGATATAAGACAGTTCTGTGTTTATCAGACCTGTAACATTGCTGTTGTAACTAATATCTATGCATATTGGAACTACACAAAATAAGGACTGAAGTTTCTGCCTTCTCCCTCAACTTCCCATAATGCTGGACTCTGACTTCTGAGGAAGAGACTCTTTTCAACAGGTGCTGATATCTCTTAGAGAATATGCTGGAAAGGTGATGGTGTAGAGAAAACCTGCGAACTAGAACAAACTGCTGCTACTGGAAACATTGCCACTGCCATGATGAAGAACCACTGCTGTGGAATGTTGCAGAAGTAGGAAAGAAACAGAGGAAATGTTTCTTATTTCTTCTCCAGCATCCCAGTCCCCTCTATTACCTACTACTAAAAGAGCCTAACAGTGATTTCCTAGCAAATGAGAAATGTTTTGCAGAGTCTCAGATTCAAGTATAGACAGACTAGTTTAAAGCTAAGAGACAATGGCTTAATAATCAAGCATACTGTCAGTAGCATACATACTACTCCATTATCCTAAAGTTAATTTATTGTTTACACATATATTCTTCAATACCTACAACATACCAGGAACTCTAGAGAGATTAATGAACAAAATGGACTAAGTCTCTGCCCTTATGGAGTTTATATTCTAGTAGGAGAAGGCCAATAATAGCAATTTTAACTAACAAAAGGAATATATTAGATAATGATAAGTGTGCAAAAACAATAAATAAGAAATTTCTTATGCTGTTTATATTGTCTCATAGCAATAATTACTTAGTTCTTCAGAATCTTGCTCTCAACGGGCAACTGGTTCTAAGTGACCACAGGCAAGCATTTAACTAGCTGTTTTTCCATTTCACTTGGTACTGTGAGTCTCTTGGTTCCATTACAAGAGTAATAAAAATGGAAGTGTTGCTGCTTTTAGCTCTATCTAGGCAATATGATTAATTTCAAGTACCCTATATCTCCCTGGTGGTCTATATTTGCACTCCACATCTGACCTTATTTTATGTATCAAGATGTTTGATTGTAAGCCACAGAAACTAGCTTAAGCAAACAGAAAAGTTACAAGATTGAGGATAAAGTTGAAGAAACCAGCTTGGAGAGTACAGAAACCAAGTATCTCTAGGATATTTTGGGGTAGGAAGGGCTTACTAGTCTCATCCATGTGCAATTACTGGAATGCACAAGAAGAATGTTGTGTGTGTGTGTGTGTGTGTGTGTGTGTGTGTATTTCTATCCACATGGTGTTCTACTGAACTCAAACTCAGGATTCAAAATCTTAAGAGAGAAACCGCTCAACCCTTAACTCTCTTGGAGTGGTAAGAGGAGAGATTTGTTTTATAAAACTTCTGTCTCATTTCTGATTTTTTAGGGGAAGACAGAGATGGATGCAGGGTGCCACAAAGATAGTTTATAATTAGGGAGGTCACTATGTAAAATAAAAAGTGGAAGGCTGTTAGGTATGAGAAGTGGATATCAAAAAAGTCAAATATCACTGAAGCCAACTTCATTATTTAACTGCCATCTCCTATTAGTCCGAATAAACTAGATTTAACTTTATTTATCTTACTGAGTTTTGAATGCATATACACATTTGAAAGACAGTTATAACTGTCTTTCTAATTAAGTAAAATAATTGTGGGGGAGAATTGTTACGCTATGATGTTGTCCCAGATTTTTTTTTTTTTTGCACACCTATCCTTATGCACAGTTGATGGAAAATACATATGTTCCATGATATTTACAATGATACAACTTTGCAGATGTTCATATAGGGAATCATTTTCATGATGGGGCTTAGTTTGAGAGAAAAGAAAGCTACTCCTTATCTAAACCAAATTTCCATATTCTTCAGCGACTAGTGATTAAATCTGAGGTTACATTTAGAAAAAACTAACATTGTCTTTGTTTTTAGATCTTTCTTTTCTGGAGTCTTCAAAGGGTGTTACTCTTATTCTCACAAAATATCCACTCTCTGTAGCACTAATGCTTCACTGAGCATGGAAGATCTTGCAGTGAGCTGCATCCACATGACTGGAAAGACATCTCTGACTAGACTCCATGGACCTTTGGAATAAGAATTTCAGTGGGCACTGCTCTGATGTAGGGAGCCAAATATGTTGTCAATGCCTGGTCCTGTGTGTGTGGCAAGTATATACGTGAGTAGACTAATAAAATCAAATGTTCTCCCCTTTAGTTTTGCATTTCGTTATAAAGATTCCAATAATCCATTTCCTTTACTTTATATAAATGTTAGTGAAACAGTTCTTTCCTTTTCTCTCTCCTGGAGACTCAAATATACATGTTAAAGAAGTGATGTCCCATAACAGTTGCCACACTGCACTCAGAATCACTACATAACTTCTTTATTATCTTATGACTGATTTAGTGGTTCAGGTTTAAGATGTCTGACTTCTCTCCTTATTGTGTGTTTTCCTACGAAACTTCTCAGTCTTCAAATAGAACTCTGATAGCTCATTCACCAGTTTTCTAAATGCTGCTACTAACACTCCAGTGTGTGTTGTGATATCCAAGTCAACCTGCCCCCACTGAAATAAAAATAGTTTTGCATTAATTCATGGCCATAATACCAATTATTTCAACTGAACACTAGGACCAGGACTTTAGTTGTCTAGAGTTACTTCCAGCTGTGATAACCTGTAAATATGTGAATGTATGACTATTTAGACTGCCCTTGGGATGGTTAATTTGCTTTATTTTCGAGCTTTGCTTTTCCCGAGTTGTTTAGTCAAGTAATGGTCCTGAATGAATAACCTGACTTCTACCCTTTAACCAACTCCCAGGTTGCTAGATGAATAAGAGCCTTGCATTTATTTATTATACACTTAAAGACCCAAATATAATCTACCATCAATGCCACCAACGAATACCTGCCATTATAAACTGACACTGAATTTCTACTGGAAAGTTACATCATTAAGGATATTACACATACATGGAATTTTCCTTACCTAAATTCTATTTGTCCCCATGTAACAATTTACCAACGTCTCTTATTTTTCTGAAAAAAAAAATTAAAAAAACATTGTCAAATCTAAAATTTTGGGTCATTTCTCTCTTACATTAAATCACACAGCTCATTTTTAGTTATAGTGCTAAATCAACAACTTTATCAATATTTTATGCTATAACATGACATGAATGTGATTCTATAATGCAATATTTCCATAGAAAATGTAAAGTAAGTATTTTATGATTTTTTTTACATGGTATGCAGAATCCCTTAAACCTTTGGTCAGTTGTACTGAAACTAAGAATTGAAATAGTTACATAGTTACTAGTAAGTAATCAGTTATCTTTTGCTGTAAATTTCCTACCTACAGGGGCAAAAGTCCCTCTGTTTTTAATTTAATGTAATATATTTTATTTCATTAATTCAAAATCAATTTTTAAAATGAGACAAGATGCCATTGTTACACGTGCTGGAGACATAGCAATGAATAAAGCCTTTATGGATTTACAATCTAGTGGAGGAGACAGATAATCTACAGATAACAAAGTAAAATGCTGAGCTTGTGACTTGTCAATTGCAGTGGAGATTATTAAAGCAGGGAAGAGAGACAGAAAGCAATAAGAGGGGCTGCTTTTTTCATGCAAAATGATCAGAGAAGGGTCTACCGAGATCATCTAGAGCACATACCTGTTTGAGGGTGAGAGAATAACCTTGCAGGCAGAAGGAACAGAATGTGCTACATCCTGGGGTGGACATGTGCCTGGTGGGTTAGAGAAAGGGCAAGCGGGTCTGTGTGGCTGGTACAGAGTTCGAGGGAAGGAGAAGTAAGTAATGGGATCAGCGAGGTAATAGGGGTTAGGAGGTCACTGTCAAAACTATAGCTTTTAATGGGACAGTCATCCCCTGAGAGGATTGGGATTAGAGGAATGACCTGGCCTGGCTTCTGTCATAAAAGATTCACTCTGGCAATAGAGTTTGAATTTAGATTACAAGAAAGCCAGGTAGTAAAAAGTGGTCAGATTCAGAATGTAGACAAGATATGAATTGTTGACAGATTGAATATAATATAGAAGTGAAACATTGAAATCAAACATCAAGCTGTTTTTTTTTTTTTTTTTGCCCGAATGGGTGGAATGTACATAGGTTTCTAGTTTAG
>CAUYQG010122994.1:0-13026 GCA_963574415.1 Tarsius wallacei | reverse complement strand
CGCCCGGCTAATTTTTGATTTATTGTAGAGATGAGGTCTCGCCAAGTTGCCCAGGCGGGTCTCGAACCCGCGGGCTCAGGCAATCCACTCACCTCAGCCTCCCAAGGCGCGGGATTACAGGCTGAGCCACCAAGCCCGGCTTACCTATAGAATCGGAGAACTCATTGCAAGGCATATTTTGAGAAAGAATTCACACCCAGAACATGTAAATAACTCTTAGGAAGCAGTAAGCCTATGAAAGACAATGCAATGGAAAAGAAGTTAAAAGACAAGAAGATTTGACTATATGTCACAAACAGCTAACAAATATATGAAACTCCTCTCATCGTAGTTGTTGTCATATCGGCTTTGAGGGACTTTTGTATATCTGGACATTCCAATCCAGAAGAGGTTCCTAATATTAAAGTGTGTCATGGAACACATTTTAACTGTGTTAAGTTAATGTCAAAAAAGTCATCAAGTATATATAAGATACTAGCCAAGTTTGAATCCTTACACTTATGCACCCCAAGGTACAGAATATTTAGTTTTAAATTGTTCTCACTAATTTTAGAGAGAAGAGGGCTAAATTTTTTAAAATATGCTTTATTAAACTGCCTCTTTATGTTGTGACTTTTGTTTAATCACATTTCTCCTCTTATCAGATAGTCTCATAATGAACAGAAATATTTTTTTTGAAATCTGGCTAAGAAGAAGCTGAATTGCTGAAGTTTATTTTATTGGAATATATTTTGAGACTTCACAAAACAAATGTTGAACATAGTTCTAGCTTTCCAGGTGTTGGAATGATTTCAAAGACCACAATCAAGCCCTTGATACACCTTCTATACAGTTGTTTCCAGTTCATGAGAAGTAACTTTTCCTTACTATTGCATGTGGGATAGAATTGTTACCTATGATGTGAAACTTATTTCTTACAACTGTATATTTTTTGAAGATATGCTTTGATAAACCTAAGCTTCATCTGTAATGTTTTCAAATATCTTGCATTTCCAAATGTTGTAGTCATTTGTAAATTACTGTAAACATACTTTCAGGCAAATCCTGCTATGCTGTATTGAGTTTACCTTCAGTAATAAACCAAAAGTATATGTCCTAGTCATAATGTATCCCGCATGGCTCTCATTTTTGTTTTCTATATTTATATTTATATATTTGTACCACTAATATTAATTCAGAATTAGTATATTTTAGTAACCTATGTAGACTATTTAAAAATTACGGATGAAATAGAAGTAGTATGGCTGTATATTTCATACTTCAAGGTGTGTAAATACATAAGACACTTGAAGACAGAAACCACAAGTTTATTTTTCTAAGGTATATTTCTTTTTTTTTTGAGTTGGAGTCCCACTCGATCGCCCAGACTGGAGTGCAGTGGCCGCTCCCGGCCACCGCAGCCTCGACCTGCTGGGCTCCGTTGATCCTTCCGCCTCAGCCTTCCGAGTAGCTGGAATTACAGGCGCGCGCTACCACGCCCGGCTAATTTTTTAGATTTATTGTAGAGATGAGGTTTTGCCTGCCCAAGCGGGTCTCGAACCCGCGGGCTCAGTCAATCCACTCACCTCAGCCTCCCAAGGCGCAGGATTACAGGCTGAGCCACCGAGCCCGGCTTCTAAGGTATATTTCTACTATCTAGCACAGGATCTGAAGCATCGTGTATCCAATTAATGCTTACTGAATGACTGAAGTTTACAAAAGCAACCCTTGCACTTGTTTTTGTAATAGTCATTAAGGCAAATGTTTCATTTTAAAGTAAGAATTTAGATTTATTATTTCTCTGTATAAAATTATCAAGTAATATTTGAAATAAAGTATGGTTAAATAATAAAAAAGTATGAAAAATAAACAGCAGTATAAAATTGTGACTAATTCACTAAAATCAGTCTAGAGGTTTGTAGCCATTCTATTCTGATTAGAAAAGGGCAAAGAAATAGATTAGCTAGAAAAGGAAAATATTTGAAGTTACGTATGGGGATAAATTATATGTAAAAATGGATTGAAAGCTTAAACTTGTATATTATAAATATTCTCATCCCTAAATAATGAATAATTTCTTCTTCTAACTTTTTGAAAATGTTGTGGCATTGTACGCTTGTAATTTTCTCTCTGGGCTTATCCCTGTCACTTCCCTAAATTAGTAGTGCACCGCTTTCTATATTGATATCATATCAAATTACTTTAGTTTTCATATTAAACAGAACTTCATGATATATTACTCCATCTGTGCATTTAATGTGGTATTTGCAAATCAAAATAAGAGTGAATACGATTTTCTATACATTAAAAAAAATATATATATATATATACACACACACATAAAGTGACACATCCTGCTAGAACAGGGGCTGTATTTCCTTCTTTATTTGTTTATAATTTCAGAAGCTTGTCTACATACCGTAGTCAAACTACATGTACCATTAATAAAAAAAATGTAGGTATATGCTTTGTGAAAATTAACTCTCACTGTTTATCTAAATCAAGTCAAATCTCCAAATAATTCTTTTTAAATTACAACAACAAAATAAAGTATCCAGACTTTTAATTTGTGGAAGAGCATTTTGAAGACAGCATTACAGATTTTAGAGAAGACAAACGACATTAATAATAAGCAGAAGATATCCTGGGCACGTAATTAGTTCCAGGTGCTTGTCATATTATTTAATCCTCATAATTCTGAAGTAGGTTTTATTATTGCCTCTGCTTTTCAAATGAGAAAATAAAGGACTAGGGAAGTTAAAAATTTGCTAATAATCACACAATTAGTAATTGACACAGACAAGACTAAAATGCAGTTTGGCATGACTCCAAATTTTATAGTCATTGCTAACATGGGGAATGTCAGCATGTGTAGCTTTAGCTTGGAAATGATGAGACAGAGAGTAGAAATTGTCTTACGTGCACACTTTATGTGTCTCTTAAGAGTGAAGTAGCAATATGTTTAAAAATATTGACAAAATATAGTCTGCAAACATGAATTTAAAAGCTGAATACTTTACTCTGAGGTGTCCAAATTCAAATAAAATTCTGTAGAAACACAGCAGGAGAAGTGAAACTAACAAATTCCAGAACTGAATATCACCTCCGCTTTATAAATTCCCTAACCCATTTATGTTACAATGGTTAACTCTTTTTGTCGTCTTTCACCTCAGCTTTGAAAAACAACAGCTGAGACTCCTCACTATGAAGATAATATGCTTCCAAGTTACAGATGCATTTTTTTCTTATTTATGCCATAGCTTCTGCCTGAAAAATGACTAAAATATCAAGTTGATTTGTTTAAAGATGTGCTTTTTTTTTCCAATTTAGGCTAGAAACTTTCAATTTATGAACATTTTATGAAATGTAGATTTTAAAATTTCCAAGCCTAAATAATATATATAGTTGAAATTGTTGTTCGGACATCGGAATGTATGTATTTGAAAAGATTTTTTAATACTAACTGAATATTAGCTAAGGACTTAACTTATTAATTTTATTATAGTAAATTATACAAAAATGTACAAAATTCACATATTTTGTATTTATACAAAAATTTTGTACTTATACAAATATGTATAAAATTCACATGTATGTACAAAAATCACATACCTGTGGATTTAGTAGCCTATTCGAATCTAAAAATCTTGACTGTTGTAAAAATCAAGAATATGTTATCACTATACATGATTAATTGCCAAATAATGATTTGTATATTAACTAAGTTCAGTAAATGAATGTTTACAATTACAGATTACTTTCATTTTTTGTTAACATATATATATATGCTTTATAGCATATATATGTATATATACACGCACACTTTAACAAAACATATATATACCTTGAAATTCCAATGCAACAGTTTGTGTGAAATCTATTTCTTTTCAGAGTGAATGAAACACTGGCCTATGTAACCCATACCTCTTGCTTTGTATAAGATATTTTTTATGACCATGAATAATATTCTTTCAAACTTTACATTATATTTCTTATCCCCAAAATGTATTTGTATCAAGAGTAATTGAGGTCTATTTTGTAAGATGAAATATTAAAAAATACACAGCAGATAAATAAATTTTCTTACCTCAATTTGGAAAATTACCATCTATCAACAATTCAGTATATACTTATTGTCTATCTTTTCATTACATATATACTTTAGGAAAAGATTCTCAACTTTTGAATTTGAGATTCTGGGAGACTCACTGTCTCCTGGCAGTCTACTACACATATCATTCAATGCACATGATTTTGAGTTACTTTAATCAACACAACTAAATTAACAAGAAACTCACTATATATAATACTGGCATTATATGAGGGAATTAACATTTGTATTGGAGAGGAGCAGTCATCTACATTCCAATAATGGCTTCCAAGCTGTTGTAGACAAATTTATATGATTGTAAACATGCAAGGTGTTTCTAGTGCCACTTTTTATGTACCATCATAATTGAAATCCAGAATGTTGGAGACCAGTCAAAATCTATCCATTATGTTAAACATGTACATGTCAAAAATTAAGACAAATATTAGGAATGGTGTCATGGAACTGTAAATTACTTTTAGAGATAAGTAAATTAAATTATCTACATTTACATGTAGACTGCTGAAGGAATAATAGTATATGGAAATTGGTTATTCTTAATTATATATTCACATTTAGAAAGAATACAGCTAAAGGGCAATAGTAGAGGTTTTCAAGTCGGAAGAATTTTAGACTTAAAGAGGCTAGTTAAACTTCTGCAAAAATGTGATAACTATTTATGAATCACCTACAATGTATAATATATTTTGTTAATGTTTTATATAAAGTGAGAAAGTCTAAAGTCTTTTCCAGTGAAAATAGTGTTGAACTGTAAATGAGGTAGATATACATTCATTAAAATATGTACCTGTGATAATTAATTTTATACAACAACCTGGAAGATGTTTTTAGATGAGGTCATATACCTGTGAAATTTGAGTCAGCAGACTATGTTCCATAATAAAAGTGGGCCTTACCTAATCAGTCGAAGTCTCAATAAAACCGATGAACCAGCCTCCCAGAACTGGAAATTCTCCAGCACACTGTCCTTGGACTTTATCTGCATGATGGGTTGCCCTGTGTCTCTGTCTGCCAGTCTTTGAACTGGTGGTGCACCATCTGGTCTCCTGGGCATTGAGCCTGCCAGCCGACAATATAGATTTTAGGTTTGCCAGGCTTGGTAATTAAGTGAGCCAATTCCTTATAATAAATCTCTCTCCTTCTACTTCTCTATCAGTATCTTACTCTCATTCTTGCTCTCTCTTCTCAATATTATATTGTTTCTGTTTCTCTGAAGAACCCTGACTAGTACAATACCAAATATAGTAGACTCAGAGAGGTAGTAGGTCTGTAAGAGAGCCAATAGAGTCAAACTGTGAGAAACTTATGAGATAGTGAAGGCTAGATTTCTGAAAGAAGTGACACCTGAAGTGGATTAAATAATGATAAGAATTTAGCAAGCTAGAGTAGGGAGGAGAAAAAAAGAGTAAGTAAAAACCCACTGAAACTTGGTAGAGTGGCTAATTAGTATTTTCTAACATAATAAATAAATGAATGAATTAACAGAGTGACATAGTTTGCCTGGAAACTATGAAACATCTAGTTTGCTGGTGCATAATGTGTCAAGTAGGTGACCAAAACAAGTGAGTTTAACAATATGGGCAGAATTCAAATTATTGAGAAGCCTCTATTCTTCTTAGTGGAGCTTTATCTTAGAGTTGACTGCTAGTTTTTTAATGCGAGTGACAAGGCTATCTTCTTTTTTTTATATAACTCTCATGATACCAGACTAGAGAAAGACAAAGCAATTACAATGTAAGAAGTGCTCATGGTCTGAATGAATGAAGGAAATTGCAGGGAAGAGGAAGGAAGTGAAAATAAATGACAAGTTTCTAACTGGTGAAATAAGGTATATGGTAATGCCATTACCAAAATGAAGAACTCTGTAGTAGACAGTTTAATTGGAATAATAAAAAGTATTCCAGATAAAAATGACAGCAGGAAGTTGGATATGTAAGTAAATGACTTAGGTCTGGGCTGATTATGTAAATATATATAAATGTGAGAGTCAAATGCATTTTTATGGTTATTATACTGTCTGAGTGTGAAATTCAGGGTGGAACAATAATGGGAAAAAACAAGTAGGGAGAAATAAAGCTCTAAGTAAGGTAGGGAATGATTGAGGGCCTAATTTGTTCAGAGATCAAACGTACAAGCATGTCAGATATTTTTGGAAGTAAATAACCTTCATTTTCCTGCTTTGTCCCAATTCATCAGTCAACATGTCTATTATCAGGAAGTCAGTGATGGTAACTAACACAGAGGCCTTGTTCAGGGTGAGGACCATATCATTGTGTGTGACGTCCTGGTTAAGAAAATGCCTCTGGCTAGATTTTCACTGGGAACAACTAATGCAATGTTTATGAAGTGATTGTTAAGAACTTAATTACAACAAGAGATGCCCCGAGATTATGGCAATTGGGTAAGTAAAACTGAATGTGCACAAATCTTAAAACATTTTTAGGTCTACTGAATATATAACATGTATAAAGATATAAGATTGGTTATTTTTCTATAAAAATTATACAGATCCAAACAGAGCCTTTACTATTACCAAGGAAATATAAGGATATAATTGTAAGAAAAAGGAATTGCACAGAAACAACCTAATTTAAATCTTTCAATTACCCATGTTTGACTATGTTCTGCTCTGCATACCAAATGCCTCTTGGCTTTAGTGTTAAAACTAGACTAAGAGAGTGTTTTGGCAGGCCATCATTGTCTTAGTGTAATCAGGCACTTAGCAACCCTGACATTGGATGCTGGCATCTTTTGTTTGGAAACAGCAGTTGATTCCACAATGAACTACTTGATTGCTAATTTAGTGCACTAATATCAAGAAGCGGGGGGGCCCATACTGCACCTGAATCCAGATGTCAGTTTGCTACCAAGATAATATGCTGTTTAAAGATTATTTTTCCTCATTGTTAGTTCTACGTATTCTTTTTAGTGTGCATTTTCTCAGACTCTGGTCTTTCTTATCTTTCTCAATAACAATAATGAATGATCATTATTGGCTTTATAAAACTTTCCTTTAACTATACAAACAGTAGAAAAATAAGCATATTACTCCTTAATAACAATTAATGAAATTAATATAAGTAAATTAAATGAGTAATACTCATAACAAGATATACATTCTTAAAAGCAACATTTAAACATATCAAATATTTACTTTTTAATTAGCATTTTATAATTTGTCAAAATGAATCATACATGTTCAGCAAAATCTCATATTAAGAAATATATCCATTACATCAATATTTAACTAAAATTGTACAAGATATTTATTTCATTCATAGCTATATACACTTTGCAGACCAGTTAAAACCACATGTAATTTTAAATAAAACTTCCTGCTATATATAGATAGCAGATAGAAATGCTTTTTATTAGCTTAGCTTTTGTCTCCACGTGTAAAATAAAATATAGTAAAATTTCTTCAATTACATGCAAGATCCACTACCTGAATTCTACCATAAGATTATCATAATGTTGATGATGATGATGATGATTATGACAATAATGGTGATGTCGTGGTCACATGCAATCTCTAATTAAATGCATTTATTATTTAGGCAGACCATCTATTAGACTGCAAATATGTATTAAATGATATAAACCTCAACCTGGAACTTCCCTCACCAAAGTCACCATACACTACACTATTAAAATTATGTATGTTTAAAATACACAGCTTTTCTTAGTCTATGTTCCCAAAGTATTTTGTTTGTCCTTCTATTTTATAATATTTAATGCATATGTTTTGGTGTCCAATTTGCATTATTTCTTCTTTATCTCCACAACCATATGTAACATTATACCTGATCAAGAAATATTTTTAAAGTTGTAAAAATTAATGCTCTTTATAAGCATTCATTTTCAGTTTTTTCTTATTATTTTTATCCTTGGATCTTTCCTTTTGTGTTCTGCTGTTCATTGAAATATGTATAATTTCTAAAATATAGGCTATCCAAGAAAGCAATAGTCCTTGCTACATACCAAAATATAAGTAATGAATTAAGTTCAACTGAGCTCTGTGTCATTTTGCAAATTCATATTTTCGATTTCTGGAGACAACATTCTTAAACCTAAATTGATAGGAATGGGCTAATATAACTTGATTTTATTGCCTTTGATCACAATTCTATTGAATGCTTATTGTCCTCAAATTTTGTTTAAATATATATTAACTCTAATGCAATTCACTGTTTTTTCTCTTTAGCTAAAATCAAAGCAGAGAAATATATTTGTTTCAAAAAGATCTTTATTGTTTGCTACACTCACAATAAGTCACATATGAATGTTTACAGTATGATTTTGCTTAAATTGAAACCTTAGATCAGCTATTTATAGTAATTTTGAAAGCAAAATAATTTAGATCACCAAGCTGGATACAGTTAATCAAATAAAATAAATAATGCAAATGATTCATTGAAGTGAGATTATTTAAAACCAAATATATATACTATAATAAATATTCTGTGAGGGTTAATTTTTACGTCAACTTCAAAGGTTCTTTTGGGTAAGATTAAGAGTTAAATTGGTGAACTTTGGGTAAAACAGATTACCCTCCATGTTGCTGGTGGCACTTATCAGTTGAAAGGCTCACTAGAACAAAATAGCACACTTCCACAGGAAGAATGAATTCTCCAGAAGATTATCTTCAGACTTTCTCACACCATTGGCTCTCCTGGGTCTCCACTCACTGGCCTTCAGACTGGTACTACACCTTTGCTTTCCTGTATCTCAAACCTGCTAGCCCACAATGCAGATTTTGACTTGCCACTCTCTATATTGTGAAAGCTGCATCCTTATTATATACATGTGTGTACACAAACACACACTAACACACACACACACACACACACGCGCACATCCTATTGGTCTTTTTTCTGGATAATTTGACTAATACGGACTTCTTATTTTTTTTCTACCTAGTCTAAATTACTATTGAAATTCTCAGTAAATGTACTAAATTTCTTTGCAGTCACTTATGTGGACATGTATAAAATTGATCTCTGTACTGCATGTAAAATTCCAACGTACTTTTATGTTGAGTAAGCGCACTGCCAAAAGCTTTTATTCATGAGGATTGCCACATTCAAGTTCTTGGCTCACAGCCAATTCCTGAGCAATGAGGCGATGCACATTGTAACAGAGCTACTGGGGAAGAAATCCACAGAAGACAGATGACAGCAGGATGACAGCTGCGATATGGTGAGGTGAGGAGGGAAAACCACCAGCACACAGCATGGACGAGAACTGCAGCAAGTGCTCACTGAGGCACAGCTTCACACAACATGACACAGCAATGGAATGCGGAGAAGCAGCAGTGGACAAAAACTGTCTTCATCAACAGTAATCACAAATGGTGACTCACGTGGCTACAGTAAAGTCATCAGTTACCCCTTGGGGAGAAGGGAAGTGACATTGCATACAAACACATCACCTCTCATAGCAAATGAAGTTTTGACATTTATGAGGTGTGTAAAGGAAATCAGTTGTCCTTGAAGCACATTTTTGCAAACAAACAGCCCGAGTCCTTTTTTATTTTTTTTATTGCAAAGGTCAATGTGGCACAAACAAATGATATATATTACTAGGGTGGAACAAGCACTTTTAATAACAGTCTTTTTATAAACAAATTTTATATTTTATAAATATAATGATAGGAAAACTTAAATCTTTAATCAAATTTGTTAAGCAAATAAATTCTAATTTAATCACATGAGTTCTATAAGATATTTATTTTTACTTACATTCTTAAATACTTTTCAACTATTTCTCTTTTATTTTTTATTTTTTGAAATTTTACTTAAATGCTAATAGCTAGGTTTACTATAAATATATTTCTGTTTCAGCTTTTGAAAATCTTCTAACACAATGCCCAGATGCTGGAACAATAGTAAAAATGTTTTAACACTCTCTTAAGTCAAGATAAATTTTTTTGAAACTATGCATTGCTGTTTAAATAAATTCATATAAACATAGTATGATAAATGTTTGCATAAAATCCTATTATAAACTTTTTAAATTCTTTTCTTGATATTACAGTTGCTGAGCAACAAGGGTATTTCAGATTGAAAATAGCCTATAAGCACCTTCTATTTAGTTTACTTAGTTTAGCCCAGTAAAGAATTCAAGGTACTCTTGGATTTCAAGAGTATCCTTCCAACACCCCTCACTGGTAAAAAATGGCTTAGGACTGTGTGTGACAATCTAAATTTAAAACAACAAAATTTAATAAAAATATTTTCTGTCTTTTACAGAAAAAATTGAATTTTCAAGCATTAGTAAATTGTCTCACAATCTTTAGCTTGTCAAAAATTGCATGGCAAAAATAACAATGTTTTACTTGATTTCTAATTCCTCTTGTACTTTCCAAAATTCTAGTATCTCTTTTCTTGCATATTCAAAATCGATACATAATTTGTTTGCTTAGAGCATGCTTGTGTATGTAACAATAATTAAAACAGGAAATGGAAGGCTAAGGAGTGGATAGAAACTATGGCATTAATCCTCATTGGACTTGCGACATTGTGGAAGAAAAGTAGATATAAATGATTTTAATAAGAAATAGGAACATGTGATGATACAAAGATTTATTGAAAATTAAAAATAAGAAAACAGCATTTCCATCTGAGCTTTCTACGAATGGCTGTATAGAGAAAGTTACAGTTGCCTCAGGATAAAAGAACAGATAGAATTTTGACAGGAAGTGATTCTAATGAGTATTTGCCACTATATATCTGATACATAATGAGGAACAGATTAATATGTCAAGAACTGGCATGAGAATTGTTTTATATTTTGGGAACACACTTTTAGAAAATTTCTAGAGTAGAAAGTGACTTAATAAGAACATATAGCCAGCAGGATACACAGTATTTCACTATGATGGGAAAAGAGGAAATTTTGGGCTTGATCTTGACAAAAGGGTGAATGTGAGAAGACAGTGATATGGTATGGGAAGGAGCAAAGTTTTAGAACACATTGAAAATAATTGCCTGGCTTCAATGTAAACCTTCCCTCAAAAATTCTGCTAATTTTCAGTAAATTATTTTCTACATGCATTTTTTTCTCATTCAGTTTTTTTGTATGAAAACTGGATTGACACATCACATGAAAGATAACTTGGCTCAAAATCAGATTGTAATTTTCAGAGGAAGTTTTTACTATATTTTCCAATGAATTTAAAGATATTATTTCTTGAGTGGTTTGATTTGTATGGTTCAAAGAATGGAGATACAAACAGCTATTATGAGATATATATTTTTAAATACTCAAGAGATTCTGATTGATATCTAAATATACATGTGTCTATGTTAAGCATTTTTGTTGTTGCAGTTTTGTTTCTTTGTTTTACTTTAAACTTGTGGAGCATAAGTCAGGATTGGGTACATAAGTGGTATAGGTACAGGTGAAGTTTTGGGGCTCCCATTAGACCTCACTTCACTTAGATTAGGATCAGGTACTCTTACTGATATTATGTGTCTCCCCATGCTCCCCTGGCAGTGTCCCACTAAGGCCAATCTATTTTTTGAAGTATGATAGGTGTACAGGGTTCACTTACTAGTGAGAACATATGGTACTCATTTATTTGTTTCTGTGACGGATCTGTAGGATGGACTCTAAATTCAAAGTTGCTGTGAAGCTCATCATTTTGTCCTTTTTTGCTACGTACTATTTCATCTTGTATATGTACCACTTAAAAAAAATATCTAGTCTACTTTAGATGGGTAGCATGGTTGGTTGCATGGTTTTGTTATTGTGAATAATGCTGTAATAAATATTTTTGTGCAGGTATTTTTTTGTGTAAAATGATTTGAATTCCTGCAGGTATATTCCCAGAAGAGGGATTGCTGGGTCATACGGAAGGTCCATTTTTAGTTTTTTTAAAAATCGCCATACTTTTCCATAGTGGTTGAATTAGTTGGCACTCCCACTAACAGTATAGAAGTAGTCCCATTTCTCTGCAACCGCCCCAGCATCTGTTGTATTTTGTTTTATTAAAATGGCCATTCATCCTGCAGTTAGGTGGTATCTCAATGTAGTTTTGATTTGCATTTTTCTGATGATTAGTGAGGATGAGCACTTTTTCATATATCTGTTGGGTGCTCATATATATTCTTTTGAGAACTGTCTATTCATGTCTTCTGTCCACTTTTCAATGAGATTGTTTGTTTTTTTTGTTTTTGTTTTTATTTTTGGCACATTTGACCTTTTTGTAGATTTGGATGTTAGGCCTTTGTCAGATATACAATTGGCAAATATTGTATATCTTTTGTTTTGCAGAAGCTTTTCAGTAGCATGAGGTCTGACTTGTCTATTTAATCTTTTATGGCAGGGGCTCTGAGGTTTTGATCAGAAATTGGTTGCCTATTCCAATTTCCGTAAGTGTGTCTGCTGTGTTTTCTAAGATTCTTATAGTTAGAGGTTTTACGTTTAGGTCTTTAACCTGTTTGGAGTTGATTTTTGTGTATGGTGATAGGGGTCCTGCTTCAGTCTTTAGCATGTGGTAAGCCAATTTTCCCAGCACCGTTTACTGAATAGGTTCTCCTCTTCCCAGTGGTTGTTGGTGGAGGCTTTGTCGAAGATGAGTTGGTTGAGAAATTAAGGTTTTGCTTCTAGAATCTCTATCCTGTTCCATTGGTCTATGTGCCTGTTCTTGTACCAATACCAGGCTGTTTTGATTATTGTAGTCTTAAAGTACAGTTTAAAATCTGGAAGTGTGATACCTCCCACTTTGTTTATTTTTATTTATTTATTTATTTTTGAGTTGGAGTCTCACTCTGTTGCCCAGACTGGAGTGCAGTGGCCGCTTCCGGCCACTGCAGCCTCGACCTGCTGGGCTCCAGCGATCCTTCCGCCTCAGCCTTCCAAGTAGCTGGAACTACAGGCGTGCGCTACCACGCCCGGCTAATTTTTTTGATTTATTGTAGAGATGAGGTCTC
>CAUYQG010122991.1:0-16981 GCA_963574415.1 Tarsius wallacei | reverse complement strand
TGATCCTTCCGCGTCAGCCTTCTGAGTAGCTGGAACTACAGATGGACGCTACCATGCCCAGCTAGTTTTTGTGTGTGTGTGATTTATTGTAGAGACAAGGTCTTGCCAAGTTGCCCAGGCTGGTCTTGAATCCCTGGGCTCAGGCAATCCTCTCATCTCAGCCTCCCAAAGTGCTGGGATCACTGGCTAAGCCACTGTACCCAGCTAGAAATAGTATCTTATTGACTGTTATTTAGTTGAAACAGTGAATACAGGTGCTTATATGAGACATTTAAAATCCTCTCATTTTCTTTCTTTCTTTTTATTATAAAGATGTGGGGTATAATTCAGGGTGAGGTATACAAATGCTGATTATGCAGGTACCCTTGTTGGTGAGGTATGCCCCTCCCTCCCCTAGCAGTTTTCCTCAACTGCCAATCCCACTCCACTCCCCTGACAGTTTCTTACTACTGCAATCCCTTTCTTATAGTATTATAATTGTTCAAGGTCTGCTTATGAGTGAGAACATATGGTACTCTGTTCTTTGTTTCTGTGATCGAACACTGAGTATGATCAACTCCAAATCCATGCAAGTTGCTGCGAAGTCCATGTTTGTCTTTCTTTATGGCTGCATAATAATCCATTGTGTATATGTACCACATTTTTTTATCCAGTCCAGCTTTGATGGGCAACATGGTTGGTTCCATGTTTTTGCTATTGTGAATAGAGCTGCAACATACATATGTGTGCAGGTATCTTTTTTGTAGAATGATTTGAGTTCCTCCGGGTATATTTCCAATGGGTGAATTGCTGGGTCATATGGAAGGTCGATTTCTAGTTCTTTCAGAAATCCCCACACTGTCTTCCAAAGAGGTTGCACTAGTTGGCACTCCCACCAGCAGTGTAGAAGCATACCTTTTTCTCTGCAACCTCGCCAGCATCTGTTGTTGTTTGTTTTATTAATGATGGCCATTCTTACAGGGGTTAGGTGGCATCTCAGTGTGGTTTTGATTTGCATTTCTCTGATGATGAGTGAGGCTGAGTACTTTTTCATGTGTCTGTTGGCTGCCCATATATCTTCTATTCATGTCTTTTGCCCACTTTTTAATAGGGCTATTTATTTTTTTCCTTTCATCACAATTGAGTTCCTTGTAGATCCTAGATGTTAGGACTTTGTCAGATATACAGTTGGCAAATATTTTTTCCCATTCTGTGGGCTGTCTCCCTGCTTTCTTGATGGTTTCTTTTGCTTTGCAGAATCTCGTTAGTTTGATGAGGTCCCACTTGTCTATCTTATTTCTTAAGGTATTGGCCTTTAGGGTTCTGAAAAGGAATTGGTTGCCAGTTCCAATTTCCAAAAGGGTGTCTCCTGGGTTTTCTAAGATACTTATAGTTTGAGGTTTTACATTTAGACCTTTGATCCGTTTAGAGTTAATTTTTGTGTATGGTGATAGGTAGAGGTCCTGTTTCAATCTTCTGCATGTGATCAGCCAGTTTTCCCAGCACCATTTACTGAATAGGTTCTCCTCTCCCCATTGGTTGTTGTTGGAGGCTTTGTCAAAGATGAGTTGTTTGAGGAATTGAGACTCTGCTTCCGGAATTTCATTTCTGTTCTACTGGTCTGTATGGCTGTTCTTGTACTAATACCAAGCTGTCTTGATTATTGTCGCTTTATAGTAAAGTTTGAAGTCTGAAAGTGTGATACCTCCTGCTTTATTTCTTTTGCTAAGGATTGTTTGGCTATTCATGGTTTGTTTCCATATGAATTTCTGTATTGTCATTTCCAGGTCTGAGAAGAATGATGTTGGTAACTCAATGGGTATTGCGTTGAATCTATAGATTGCCTTCCATAGGATGGACATTTTAACAATGTTGATTCTTCTTATCCATGAGCATGGAATATTTTTCCATTTGTTTGTGTCTTCTCGGATTTCTTTGAGCAGTGTTTTGTAGTTCTCCTTGTAAAGGTTTTTCACTTCTCTGGTTAGGAAGATGCTGAGGTATTTCATTTTTTTGTGGCTATTGTGAATGGGATTGTGCTTTTAATTTGGGTCTCTGCCTGCTTATTGTTGGTGTATAGAAATGCAACTGTCTTTTGCACATTTATTTTGTACCCTGATACTTTGCCAAAGTTCTTTATCAGTGTGAGCAGGTTTTTGACTGATTTTCTTGGATTTTCAAGGTATAGGATCGTATCACCAGCAAAGAGAGATAACTTGACTTCCTCTTTTCCTATTTGGATATCCCTGATTTCCTTCTCTTGTCTTATTGCCCTGGCTAGGACTTCCAACACGATGTTGAACAAGTGGGGTGAGAGTGGACAGCCTTGTTTTGTTCCAGTTTTCAGGGGAAATGTTTCCAGTTTTTTTTGCATTTAGCAATGTTAGCTGTGGGTTTATTGTAGATGGCACTTACTATTTTGAGGTATGTTCATTGTATACCTAGGTGTTTGAGGGTTTTTAATCAAGAAAGAATGCTGGATTTTATCAAAAGCTATTTCTGCATCTAATGAGATAATTATGTGGTTCTTGTTTTTACATCTTTTGATGTATTTAATTACCTTTATGGTCTTGCGAATGTTGAACCAGCCCTGCATCCTGAGGATAAAGTCTACTTGGTTATGGTGGATGATTTTTGAGATGTGTTTTTGGATCCAATTTGCTAGAATCTTCTTGAGGATTTTTGCATCTATATTCATAAGGGATATTGACTTGTAGTTCTCTTTTTTGGTTGAATCTTTACCTGGTTTGGGTATCAGTGTGATATTAGCTTTGTAAAATGTTTTGGGGAGAATTCCATCTTTCTCAATTGCCTGGAATACCTTTAATAGGATAGGTATCATCTCCTCCTTGTACGTTTTGTAGAATTCTTCAGGAAAGCCATCTGGTCCAGGTCTTTTTTTGGTAGGTAGTTTTCTTATGACAGAGTTAATTTCCTGAGTTGTTATTGGTCTATTTTAGTGTCTCAATGTCGTCTTGTTTCAACCTGGGTCGATTGTGTGATGTTAGAAAGTCCTTCATTTCATTTAGGTTATCTAGTTTGTTTCCATACAGGTGTACATAGTAATCTGATAATCTTTTGTATTTCTTTGGGGTCAGTTGTGATTTGATCTTTTGTATTTCTGATTGTGTTTATTTGGGCTTTTTCTTGGTCATTCTGGCTAGGGGTCCATCAGTCTTGTTAGTTCTTTCAAAGAACCAGCTTTTTGTTTTGTTGATGTTTTCTGTGATATTTTTGTCCTCTATGTCCCGTATTTGTGTTCTTTAAAATCCTTTCATTTTCAAAGCCAGAGGTGGTTTGGCAGGATAAAAGTTAAATTTACTCCAATAGATTTTTTTTTTTAATGGACTTAGGACACCAGGGAACACTGTAACTGCTTATTTAAATCAAGAGCATTCCCAAAGTCCTTTCTATTTACCTCAACCTCCTAAAATATTAGGGCAGATTTGTGAGTTTTAGAGCAATGTCTTTAATTAATAAGATGCTACCTGGCAGATGTGTCTGTGAAATTGGGTGACCTCACCTAAGGAATGTGTGGACAGCACTGGCATGGCAACAGGCTGTTATTTATCACTGTTCCTCCTTCTTCTTAACACAGTGGACTTGATCTTGTATCTCCACAGTTCATGTGAAACAAGTGCCCTGTTTCTTTCTGACGGATGTTCCATTTGTCACAGAACATCCCGACATCCTATTAAGACTGTAATTATAACACATTCCTAACTCATTGACAATAATGGCAAACAGAAAGATGCAGCTGTTTAGCCTGCTCTTCTTGATTGAATGTTGAATGTAGTTTGGTCTGAATTTGACTAATGATTACAATTTTTATAAACATAAGCTAAGAAAACACTGGGCATTTAATTGAGAGTTAACTAATAAATAGTTTATAAATATACTATATTCCAAGAGAAGATTTAAATATATAACTGTTCATCTAATTACTATCATCTGTCTGTCCATCTTTGACACTTGACAGCCAAAACTCTACCTCAGAGTTCTTAATCCAGGAGCACTGAGTTATTATTGTATTCCTCAGACTTTAATAGATGTCTTAATAGATGTTACTTATGGTATTTTGTGCTGTTTTCACTGCAAAGTATTTCCTTTACTTCACATTTACATGTATTTACAAGGAAGAGCCCAAACTGATCAGTCAGTATTAATCAAGAAATTTGACTTTCTTAGACTTTCTTTTATTTAATCAAATAAAAAGAGAATCTAGAAAAGAATTTTATGAATGCTTTCTTCATGAGTCAGGGCTTTTGCAAAGCTAGGGCTTTTCAGTTTCAATTTCTGTCTTGCAAGGTTAAAAGAATTATTCTTGTGTTAGCTCACAAATACTGCATTTGATCATCCTTTCTCACTTATGATATAACCTCTGTGACTTATGGAACATTGGATTTGCTATAGTAGATCAGTCTGAATCTGTCTCTCCATGGAATGACCAGATTGAATTGGCACCAAAGTTCCATTACAAATCCTTCAGCCTTCTAGTTTGAATTGGAAATATCAGTTCAAGCAGCTTACAAGTCATCAAATGTTTCAGTGGTTTCATGTAGCCTGAACAGACAGAAAAATAAGTTCTGGTATAGATGGTTCATTGAAAGAGTTCATTCTTTATTATTACTATGTGAATTTTGAAAAGTTAGAAGTTTTTTTTTTTTTTTTAAGCAAACTCTCATTTATTTAGAAATAAGATAAGTTCCAGGAACATATCTAAGAGAAAGTAATCAAAAACTTCCTTCCTTCATCCAACATTCAAAATAGCTATTATAAAGCTCTTTTTCTTACTGTATAGGGAAGACTGTTAGGTGCTTTTATCCTGAGTCAGTGTTTTTACTTTACATATAATTTTAATAAGCTTTGTTATGTGTTATTTTAATCTAGATTCAATACAGCAACTGAGAGATAGGTAGATTAGACTATGAGAAATGGCAAGGGCATCCTACCTAGAAGAGGGGTGGGGGGAATACTAATAGCCCGGGGACATTTAGGGTGGTGGTAAATAAGTTTAAGTACAATAACGATTGCTAAGGTTATCAGTGTTCTAGTAAGACAGCTGATGTTAGAAATTTAAGAAAAATAATTATACATTTCTGCTTTTATTTTTTGACAAATGATACTCATACATAATCATGGGGTTACACAGTGATGCTACGATGTATAGGAAATATGGAATGAATGAATCAAGATAATTAGTTTATCATCACCTTAAATATTTATCTTTTATTTCTCCTGTCAAACTGCAACTATATACTCTTTGACCAACATCCCATGCCCTAAGAATTAGGTTTTATATACTCTGTTAAGATAGAGAATATATTGGGAAACCACTAAAATTAATATAATTTTAACATAATGTTTGAGAATAAATGGTTGTAAGGTTCAGCTAATTAGATCACTCTGTCCTTTGATTATGCTGCATAATTGAGGGATTATGCCTATAGTTTATTTGGCAAAACATTTATCATGTGCAAGAAGTGATGTGAGGCCTTCTTCATGATCTACCTGCAACCTGGTCCTCCCTCTTAAGTTCCAAATCATTTTTTCATATGGATTACTGGTTAGCACTGTCATTTTCCCCTGGAGGATCCTCAAACTTAATGTTGACTCAGTTGTCTCATTTCTTCTCTCTGTCACCTTACAGTGCTTTTACCCTGGGTTGCTCCCTCTTGGTTAATGACAGATGCCATTATTGATCAATCTCTCAAGCTTGAAACTTTATGCTTTTTTAGTTTCCGTGTCTTACTGATGACACACTGTCATGAATCCCTTAGAACTGTTGTTTCAACAAGGATTTGCCCTCCCACCCACCTTCTGTTGCTTTAGTTAATGCCCACATCTTCAGTATGATGTAACAGTTCTGATGGACCTCCCTATGTTCAGGTTATCCACATCATCGACAGAATTATTCTTTTTTTAGGTGAAAGTAATAATATAATGCTTCCCACAAAGACCTTTACTAATTACTATCTCTGGTTCCGATATCTTTGGCATTAGCTCTCTCCACCGCTTTTTCCATACATGCCCCACAGATAAGTAACAGTGAGCTCCTTCATCCACCACAGCTCTGCGCCTTTGCACATGCCATTCCCATTGCCTGAA
This sequence comes from Tarsius wallacei, assembly GCA_963574415.1. Lineage (NCBI taxonomy): Eukaryota > Metazoa > Chordata > Mammalia > Primates > Tarsiidae > Tarsius > Tarsius wallacei. The sequence continues at coordinate 10,894 of CAUYQG010122991.1, read as the reverse complement.
TGCTCTTATGCAATGCTAAAGCCAAGAAGAGAAGATGCCAGCTATTTCCTGAGTTAATATATTGTTCTAGCATATATCATTTTATATTTTTCAAAATTTCAATTTATAAATTCCAGAAGAATTTTTATATAACTAGACATGCTTCATATTTTCTCAGTGGCCTATCACTCTAAAACTGAATAAGATCTGAATTGTAAAATATCCTTACGTGATAAACTTTTTCCCAAGAAGAGAGTTGATAAAAAAGAGTGGTTAAGAGTTGAACCCTGGTGACATATAGCTTGCTCTTGAATTCCTGCTCTCTCAATTTTAATTTTAATTTCACTGTCATTGCTGCCTCCTCATCACCATGATGGGGCAAAAGTGGTTCCTATGCTATAGGATCAAATACGTTAACATATCTGAACCTCCAAGGGTAGTGTCTGGTATGGAAGTATGTGCTGTATATTTTACTTTAGCTGTTCTTATGATCAGTTGATTTCATGTCTATAGTTGTGTTTGTAATTCCCACAGTGTATTATTTAAGTGATTCTGAATATAAAACCATTTAATCTCATATGTATGTGTGTGTGTGTATGTACTTTATAGGTGACAAATATGTGTATACATATACAACATACATATGCACACGCACACATACAGCTTGAGGTATCAATCTGTATTTTTTAGCATATTTTTGGTCTTACAGAGAGAGTTTAGTCTGTATGCATTTTATCTAGTTTTGCTCCATAAGTATCAAACATAGGGAAAATCATATGGTTTTGCATGAACAAATGAGTTAGTTGGAATAGGTTGCTTGATGAAAGTAAAAATTTGAACAGAAATGATTCAGGTCAAGTATAACATATTGATTTACCCTTAGCAAAAGTCATAATAATGAATTTTTATATGTTGCATTTCTCTGTTTTGTGAAGAATATCTGTATTCTGAATATTTTATTTTCAGTTCGGTTTCATTTGTTACATTCTGAAAGCATAAAGGATAGGCCCTTGGCTAATCCATTTATTCTAGTAGAGGTGTACAAATTCAAGCTAAGTTTGGCTAATTTCTCTTGTAGGCTAGAAGATGAAATTTTTTCCCCCCTCACAGTTAGGTTAGAAGTGCTTGACATGATAAGACTCACCTGATTTAATTGTTGTTGTGAAGCAGGCAGTCTGAATCCCTATATTCCTATTTCTATACTTTTACATTTTCAGCTCAGAATAATTAAATAATTATTGTTGTTTGTCATGCCATCCTTTCAGTGAAAAATATTCACAGTAGATATGTGACATTTAAAATAGTTCTAGATAGGAATGATTATTAACAGACAAGACAGTGCTTATTCCTAAGGTGTCATTTTAATCTAAAAAGAGAAATTCAGACCCAGAAAGATGGTCCAACAAGGACATTACCTCTACACAAACACAGTGGTTACTCTTTTATTATTTAAATTGGTTTGCCATGAAAGTAGGCATCCCCAGTGCTGAAATTGTGAAATAGAATGCGTGCAAGGGGACTGGTGCTATAGATTTGTGTGTATAAATGTAGTATTTGTGGGGAACATCAAGTTGCCTACTCTGTCTTAAATTTTACTTTTTGATAGATGATGTTTATCACTCTTTTTGTAGCTCTGTGCTGCAGACATCATTGCACCTTTATTATGAAAGTGCTGTAGCTTTCCGTTCATTGCTATTCTTGAGTGAGTTTCTGAAGCAGCAGGAGTGAGATGATTTTGCAAATTGCAATATAATACCATATATGATCTTGTCTGAACCTGCAACATACATATCTTCACAGAAATAACATTTAATTATGGTAATATCCTCCCTGATATCAGACACAGTATCAGTATGGCGCCTGTTAAGATGATTTTATTTGTAGTAAGATGGAGTAAAAGTGGTTTAAAGATGAAGAAATAAAATTGCATACCTTTAGAAGTTCCTTAGATGTTATTTAGGCTGTGGAGAACTTTTGATTTTGTTTCCTTTTTTTTCTTCCAAAATAAAACCGCAAACAATAATTTGACAGACAAACACTGTCATACACTGTAACCCCATCTAATCTCCTCACTGCACATCTTAATCCCTGATGGACTTTTCTTAGATATATTGGCTATGAGGTTAGGGAGTTTCTGGATGTGATACTTTTTCCAAAGTCTCCCAGTGACGGATGCAGTGACCTTATCATGCAGACATCTCTATCCAGTTTGACAGTCCGGCCATCTGGCTTGTATCGATCATAATTGATTTAAAGAAAGTAGCACTCTAAAAGTTGGTCATTTAAAACCCTGAGGCTAATCGGTCTACATTTAATTTGAAGTTTTTCTTTATTCTAAAACTAGTTTTGGACTTATTTGTAAAATTCAGCTAATTTCTTGTTTGTATGGGGTTTTGGGGTGAAAAAACTCATGAACTGTCTTGAAAACAGTCAATTTTTATGAAGACTTTTTATACTCTAAAGAATATATATATATATATTTCTGTATACCCATAGATGTAGATTTATATATCTTCATACATTTTGATAAATTTTACAATTTAGGTGAATTTGGGTTTTAGGACTTCTAAAAGATTAGACATTTTTAGGCAGTTTTTTTTAAAAACCAGCTTTCTAGACATGGATTATCATTTAACCTCTTTGAGTCTTAGTTTTCTCATCTGTAAGATAGGTGATGATGGTACCTTTCTCACTGCAACCTTGGGAGGATGAAATGAAACAACGCATGCTAAGTGCTTAACACACTGTCTAGCATATTGTGTGTGATAAAGTAGTTTTACTAATGATTAACATCAGCCGGGCTCTGTGGCTCAGCCTGTAATTGCAGCGCTTTGGGAGACTGAGGTGAGTGGATTGCCTGAGCCCACGGGTTCGAGACCCGCCTGGGCAACTTGGCGAGGCCTCATCTCTACAATAAATCAAAAAGTAGCCGGGCGTGGTAGTGCACGCCTGTAGTTCCAGCTACTTGGAAGGCTGAGGTAGAAGGATCACCGGAGCCCAGCAGGTCGAGACTGCGGTGGCCAGGAGTGGGCCACTGCCCTCCAGTCTGGGTGACAGAGTGAGACTCCAACTCAAAAAAAAAGAAAAATGATTACCATCACTAATTAGTATATTACCATCACTAATTGATAGCTATTACATCTTCCTTTTTTTGAACCTCATTAATCTATTGACTTCTAAAACCTTCCTCTTACTTTGTTTTCCTCCAATATCACTGACACAGTTAAGTCTTTTCTGTGTTTCTTTACCTACCTGCCTACTCATTACTGGAATTTCTTAGAATTTTACCTGTAAACCTCATTTTTTTCTCTCTCTGTACAGCCTCTGTGGATATTCTCATTCACAACCAAACCTTCAACTTTTACTTGTATACTGATGACTTCAACATGGTATCTCCAGCTAAATTTTTCTTTTGGGCTCCTCTAAAAGGCACTTTTTATCCTGCTACATGGCAGTTTAGGGGACCTAGCAGGAATAAGGGCAAGTAAACATCAATTTGGGAATGCATACCATTGATCTGAAGCCAACTCTCAATGGTTAATTGATAAGAATATGTGGAAATCAAGACATTAATTAACATTTTGTTGTTTTATACTTTTTAATAATCTTATGGTGCATATCACACTATAATACAAATGCATTTTAGTAAAATGTTCCCATTCTGCAACTCCTGCTAATGATACAGCCTCTGGAATTTTTTGTTTTGAAAAGCCTGATTTTCTGAATAGGTGAGATTTTGCCCATTTCAGCACTAAATTTTTTTAAGATGGACATCTTTCCAGATTTATTGTATGCATTGACTTAATTCAACAATTAACAGTCATTTATGCAACACTAACTTGCATAAATGCCTTCTCAGGCACTAACTTGCTTTATTAAAATTGTTTATTAAGCAGTCATTCCTTAGCGACTTAGTTGTGTGCGGTTTTTTTTTGTTGCTGCTTTTGTTTTTTTAATTGTGAAATGTATGCTACATAAAGAATAGTATATAAAATGATAAAATGTGTGTTATGGTGTAAAGAAAAGTAATAAAATGAGCACCAAACTATCCAACGTCCAGGTTAAGAAAATAATATTTTCAAGATATTAGAAGCCCCTGTGTGCCCCTCCCTCATTGTTTCCCTTCCCTCACTTCCAGAGGTCAACGAATGAGGCTTTCAGGCTCTTCTTTAGAGGTTAACCACCACATTGTTGTTTTGCATAAAGCAATTTATTGTTGTTTTGAAAAATTCAGTAACTTGTATATACCTAGCTATGTAAGGTAAGGGCAGTATTGTCACTGCAGACTCTTGTGAGAAGATAAACTGAGCTGAGTTTCTGGGTCTAGGTTTCATTTTCCCTGGTGTTTATTGCAAAAGCTCCTGGGGATTTTCGTGACCAAGGGCATGAATGGGTCCTGGGAAACAGTCAGAACAACTGGCAGGGCTGTTGTGAGGGTCATGTATTAGATGTCTGACAGGAATATGTTAAGAGGGAATGAGTGCTTTTCTCTTTTGTTTTTAAGTTCCCTATGCCCACTCCAGCTCTCAAGAGTAGATCAAAGTGGATCATTGTAGGGTGAAAGAAGTGTTCTAAGCTGATAAATTCATCAGTGTTGGATTGGGAGTTGGTTGGGAATAAGTCGGAACTTCATTAACAGCTTATTAGGACAAGCCAAGTAGAGTCTTAGTCAGGTGAGGTGGCTCACACCTGTAATCTCAGCACTTAGGGAGGCAGAGGTGAAAGGATTGCCTGAGCCCAGGGGTTTGACACCAGCCTGAGCAACTTGGCAAGATTTTGTTTTTACAATAAATAAAAAATTTAGTCAGGTGTGGTGGTACATGACCAGCTACTTGGAAGGCTGGGATGGAAGGATCTCTTGAGCCCAGCAGGTCGACTCTGCGGTACCTGTGAGCATGCCATTGTTGTACTCCAGCCTGGGCGACAGAGTGAGACTGACTCAAGAAAAAAATAAAAAGGATAAGAGCCTCACTGAGGCATTTTGGCTTTAGGTTAAAAAGGTAGTTAAAAGCTGAGTGAGGTATGAGTTTTTATGGTGATAGCGCTCAACTTGTCTATCTTTTGAGTCACATTGCTGAAATATGGATCCATTCCCTCTATATTTGCTGTATAGCTCTGATCCTAGGACCACACTTCACTGCATACTGAGGATTCTGTCTGGTTCTTGTTTGTACTGGATCTCATTTTCATATCTTCTATTTTTTCTCTTTCTTGGATTACTCACTTGTGTTGGTGAAACATCATCTAGTATCTTTTGAGATAAAGCTGCATATAGGAAATGCATTCTTTGAGATCTTATACAAAAATATAGACATTTTCTACCTGCAGTTTTAGATTAACTAGATGGAGAGTTCTTGGTTGGAAATAATTTTCTTCAGTTATTTAAAGTTATAGCTTCATTGTCATTTTGCTGCCATTGTTGCTTTTGAGAAGCTAAAAGTCATTCTAGGCTGAGCACCGTGGCTCATGCCTATAATTCTGGTGGTTTGGGAGGTCAAGGCAGGAGAATCATTTGAGGCCAGGAGTTCAAGACTGGCCTGAGCAGCATAATGAGACCCTGTCTCTACAAAAATTTTTAAAACTAGCTGGGCATGGTGGTGTGTGCCTGTAGTCTTAGCTACTTGGGAAGCTGAGGTAGGAGGATCACTTGAGCCCAGGAGATTAAAGCTGCAGTGAACTGTTGTCATGCTGCCGCATTCCAGTCTGGGTATTGGAGCAAGAGTGAGATCCTATCTCCAAAAACCAATCAACCAAACAAATAAAAAAGCCATTCTGCTTACTAACTGTTGTTATGTGATCTTGTGTTTTTCTTTGGTTATTTGTAAGAATTTCTCTTTTCCCCAGTGTTTTGAAATTTCACAATGATATGGCTTAGATGTAGATTAATTTTTCCATTGTGCTGGGTGCTCAGTGGATTCTTTTTAACTTGGAGAGAGACTTCTTTCATTTTTTAGAAGTTTTCTAGAATAATTTTATTAAGATTTTTTTTCCTTAAAATTTTCTGTCCTTTCTTTTTGGGACACCTATTATTTAAATGTTTTATCTTCTGTACTAGCCCTGTGTTTCTCGTCCTCTTCTTTGCTTTTTGAATTTTTACTCTATTTTCTGGGAGATTTTTTAAAAACTTAATTTTAAAACTATTGTTTCCTTCTATCATGTTAATTTTTAAGAATTCTCTTTGTGGCATCCTGTTCTTGTTTAGTGGGTGCAACTTCTTTTTATATCTCTGAGAATTTTAATGATTTTTTTTGTCTGCATGGTTACTGATTTTTCTTTATTATCATTTTGATTTCTGACTTCTCTGTTGAAATCTTTTCTTACATGACTGTTCCTTGTAGACATGTGCTTATAATGTAAAGTGATAGAGTAAAAAGTTGATTGAAAGTCTGAGTATGCAATTGGAACATATTACTTAAGTTTCATTGCAGGGTGAGCTACTTGAGCTCTCTCTCTCTTTTGTTTTTTTTGGTAATCTTTTGTTGATATCTTTTAGTAACTTGGTAACTTTTTTTTTTTAAAGTCAGGGTCTCTCTCTGCAGCCCAAGCTGGAGTGCAGTGGCATAATCACTACTCATGGCAGCCTCAACTTCCACCTCAGTCTTCCTAGTAGCTGGGACTACAGGCGTGCACCACTATGCCCAACTAATTTTTTGATTTTTTGAGGTCTTGCTATGTTGTCTAGGCCAGTCTTGAACTCCTAGGCTCAAGCAATCCTCCTGCCTTGGCCTCCCAAGATGCTGGGATTATAGGTGGGAGCCACTGCATCTGGCCTTCTTAGTAACTTGATAATATCTTTAGAGAATTCCTCTTGGACCTAATAGATTCCTTAGAGAAGACTCCTTCAGTCTCCTGTTTGGCTATTAACTGTTTTCACTATTCCTTTCTCAATTTTCCTCTAACCTGCTATTTCCAATTGCTATGGGCTAGAACATCAGGAAAAAAAAAAATGATTAGTTTGAAAGAACAATTAGGTTCTGAATGACAGCCTAAGGGACAAGCCTGCACATAAAATGCTTTAATGTGTGGAATTTTTGGCATTTGTTTTGGTGACCCAGAAACATGATTTTGTTTATTCTGCGTTCATGATTCTATTGTGGATATGTGATGTAATCATGTAACAAAATTCTAAATAGAAGAAATATTAATGCAAATTGTTCTAATTTGTTTTGTATACTTTTCTAGTTGATTATAAATTGATTTATTCATTAATTTGTTCTCTAATTTTCCTAGTTACTGAAGTAAATACTACTGGTTCATAATTACCATAACCTTCTTATTTTTTTGTTGTAGTAGGAGCAGTCGTTTCAACATTTTCAACGCATTCTCACAATATATTCTCACAATATTTTATGAATATTTCTTAGTCTTGATGTTCTCCAAGATTCACATTATGAGTTTCTGTTGATTTACAGACATTGAAAATGTAAAGTATTCTGCAACCATTTGATTCTTATCCTTATTCTTGCTTAGTGTTTTGCCCTCCTAGACTAGTGGTGTTTATCCTTTAGAACTGGCCGACTTGGTGGCTTAGCCTGTAATCCCAGCACTTTGAGAGGCTGAGGCGAGTGGATTGCCTGAGCCCGTGGGTTCGAGACCCACCCGGGAAACTTGGCGAGACCTCATTTGTACAATAAATCAAAAATTAGCTGGGTGTGGTAGTGCGTGTCTGTAGTTCCGGCTACTTGGAAGGCTGAGGCGGAAGGATCGGCCGGATCCCAGCAAGTTGGGGCTGCGGTGGCCGGGAGCGTGCCACTGCACTTGCACTCCAGTCTGGGTGACAGAGTGAGACTCCAATTAAAAAAAGAAAAAATCCCTTAAAACTTTATATGTTTATTTTAATAGTTGGGTTTCTAGCAATAGACAAACCTTTAACAAAAATTCCATTATACATAAGCTCACTGTCATTTGATTCCTATGATTAAAAATATTAATATCATAACTAGGGTTTAGTTAGCTGCTATTTTTTTTAAACAAATTTGTGAATTAAAAATTAGGTGTACACCAGGATCATTAATTAGGGCTTGCTTCTTCAGAGAATGTTGACATTCATTATTTTAGTAAAAACTTTTTCTAATTTTTATTTTTTTAACAGATGTTTCAAAAGATTCTTATTAAAGCACAATCGCATATACAAAATTTGGAGTTATGCATATTTTCAGAACTACACGTTTTGTATAAGTATATATCTATACTTCTTTATTATTGTTATTTTTATTAATCTTTAAAATTTTGTTTTTGATTGGCAAATAATTGTATATATCTATGGGGTAAAATGTGATGTTTTGATACATGTTTACAATATGGAATGATTATATCAGGCTAATTAACAGCACATTTCTTGACAGATGAGAGAGATTTTTTTAGAGTCAGCTCCAACTTTTGATTTTCTGGGTGACCTTGAGCAAATTGTTTACTTGCTCTATAACATACTTTTCCTGGCTATAAAACTGAGATGAAGGTGTTAATCCTGATCCAACCAAATCATTTTGCTATTGTAGGGATTAATGAACTGTTTATAAAATATTTTGTTCTTCTTAGATTTGGAATTACCTAAATAGATGATGTTATCATTAATATTATGTATTATGTTCAGTACAGTGGACTAGACTAATGATGCCATTGTATTATCTAATGTTTTAGATTTCTTTTAATTAAAATTACATGGAGATATTAGTATGCTTGCTGCAATCTTGTCTTCCTCTGCAGATGACAAGTGAGTGTTATCACAAAATATTTAAATTACACGTAATTTCAAGGTTCTTAAAAATTTATTCACTCCGTGGAAGAAGAGTGGGGTAAGAAAATATTCATTAAGACTCAGGAATTCTGGTGGCCCTATTTGAAAGGACTAGATTATTTGGTTTATGGTATTTATGATGTTTAAAAGTGATTCATTTCAGCTAATGATTGAATCTTGTCAAACACAGTATACACAACAGTAAACAATCCACAAATTAAATTAAGAAAGCAACTGTATTTATAATACCATTAAAAAGAATGACACACTTAAAGCATAAATTTTTAAAAGTACAAGATTAGTATGCAAAACTATGAAAAATGTTAAATAAAAAAATATCTAAATAAATGGTAAAAACATGATATGTTTATGGATCAGAAGACTTAATATTTTCAAGGCAGCATTAATCCCCAAATGATCTGTATATGAATCATAATTCATATTAAAATCCCAACTGGACTTTGCTGTTGTTGTTGAATTGGTCAAGCTGATGCTAAAATCACGTAAGTAGTAATACAAGTCTCTCTATCTGTTTTACATTGCTATAAAGAAATACCCGAGGCTGAGTGATTTATAAAGGAAAGAGGTTTCTTTGGCTCACAGTTCTGCATGGCACCAGAATCTGCTGGACTTTTGATGAGGCCTCAGGAAATGTTACAGTCATGGGAGAAGGTGGAGTGGGAGCAGGTGTGTCACAAAATGAGAGCAGAGCTAGGAAGGAGAGAAGGAGGTGCCAGGTTCTTTCAAACAACCAACTCTGGTTTGAACTAACAGAGTAAGAACTCACTCATTACCTTGAGAATGGCAGCAAGCCACTCATGAGGGATCCATTCTCATTATTCTATCACCTCCCACTAGACCCCGCCTCTGACACTGGGAATCACATTCCAACATGAGATTTAGAGAGGACAACAATCCAAATGATGTCAATTCAAATTATATCAAAAAAGAATGCAGAAGACCCAAACAATATTGAAAAAGAAGATCAAAGTTGGAGAACTCACACTTTACAATTTCAAACTTACTGTAAAGCTATGGTAATTAAGACACTGTCATTCTGGAATAGTATCTGTGGGAGATCCTGGAACCAATCTCCTGTGGATACCAAGGGACGACTGTACTTTTATTTTTCCCTTCCGACTCCTTACTATTACACATTTTACATCTATTTTTATATGTTATAAGCTCTATAATACATTTTAGGCTTTTTTTAGTTTCACTTTTGTTAGTTTTCTTTTAAATACATTTTAAAATAAGAAAAAATTAAACTTATATTGATCATTTATGGTGCTCTTTCTTTTTATAGATGCAAGTTTTTATCCAATAACATTTTCCTTTTGCCTGAATAACTTCTTTTAGCTTTTCTTGCCATTCAGATCTTCTGACAAATTCTTATAGCTTTTGTTTGCTTAAAAAAAAAAAATTGGTTCTGTTTTTGAATGACATTTGTATGTGGAATTCTATGGTGACAGTATAACTTTTTCCCCCTGATCTTTGAAAATGTTCTTCCATTGTTTTCTGGTTTGTATCATGTCCAATGAAAAGTCTTGTCTAATTCCTTGTGTATAATTTTTATTTTTTTCCTCTTCTTTTGTAAATATTTCTATTTATCACTAGTTTTCAGGAATTTCATTATCATGTGTCTTGGTGTGTTTCATTTTTATTCTGTTTGGGATTTGTTGATATTTTAGATTTATATTTTCATTAAATACAATTTGCCAGATTTTAAACATTTTGTCTTCAGATGCTTCAGGCTCTCCCAGTTCTCCAGTGACATGCATATTACATTGCTTACTATTTTCCCTTTTTACTGAGAGTCTGTTTATTTTCTGCGGTCTTTCTCCCCACCATCCCCACGCTTCAGTGTATGTGATTTTTCTTGCCCTGTTTTCATATACACTGATCTTTTCTTCTCCCATGTTTATATATTTTTATTTTTTTATTTTAAAGATATGGGGTACTATTCAGGGTTAGGTATACAAGTGTTCATTATGCAGGTACCCTTGTTGATGAGGTGTCCCCCTCCCTCCCCTAGCTGTTTCCTTCAACTGCCCGTCCCACCCCCCACATGATCTTTCAAATAGCAGTTACAATGGATTCCTAACTGTCCATTGCACACAGTTTTCCCACAGTTTGTTTAGCTGGTTCCCTCCTGTTCTATTTTGTCAGTAATATAAA
>CAUYQG010122989.1:0-34888 GCA_963574415.1 Tarsius wallacei | reverse complement strand
GTGGAAAGGAGAGGAAAAAATGTCACCCCCTAAGTAGCAAGGGTGTAAGTAAAGGCAAGGAAATAAGAAATACAGAACATATAGGGGGAATGTTAAGTATGTTAGTGGAAAGAAAAGACTAATAGGAATCATCTCATAGTTGGATTAGGGGGACATGCAGAAAGAGATGATGTACTTTCAGAAGAAAGGATGAGGTACAAGTGAGGAAGAAGGGTGGGGGCTGTAAATAGATGGGAGGGGCCTGTGTCCCACCTTTGATTAAGGTGAGATGTGTAGCAATGGTGATATGATGAGACAGAAACATTTACTAGAGATCATGCGTCTTCTGTGTCTTGCAGGAAAGGCCTGGATGGGGTCATCAAATAGAAACTAGAGTACTGATGCTTAGAAATAAGCATAAGGATCTCTTAGGATTTTTGGTAAAATGTGAATTCTGGTTCCCAACATTCTGATTGAGTGAGTGAGAATGCCCAAGAATCTTCATCTTTTAGAGCACCCTAGAGAATTATTCCCCAGGTGACAGAGGTAGTCTTCTTCTTATACTTTGGAAACATGAAACCAAAATGTTCAGAGAAAATTTTAAAAACAATAACAAAAGACTCACTTTAAAAATATGGAAATTAATTCCCAAGAGAATGTTTTTTAAAAAACAACTTTGGTTTACAGCAAAGAGGGAAAGAAGATGATTCAATAATTATCTCCAAGTGTCTTAAGTATATATATAAGAGGATGGGCAAGCAATTTTTCTCCATCTCTATTTGTCTACATAAGAGGAAATTGACTAGGATTAAAGTAAAAACTCATTTACAAGAAGAGGTTTCTTGGCTTAAATGATGATTACAGGCTAGAATTGTCATAAAGGGCATTTGGAGAATCTACATTCTTCTTTTGTCATTTCTTTCTTAACCACAATAATAACTTTTTAAAAATCTATCAACACTGGCTGTTTTGGGGTGTATCCTTTCATCAGTATTGGAAATAGCGTCACTGACCATAGGATATTTTAATGTCTCTCCCAACTCCATGATAGCAACATTTAATAAGGATATATTGCTCTTTGACTAGGCTATGCAAGAGTCATTAACTGCGACTAATATGCTATCCTCAAGATGTGCCAAAACAGCTCATTAATCACATCAAATTGCTGCTAAAGACATTGTTTTATGAGTGTGTGAGCGCATGAGTGTGTATGTATTTGTGTGTGTAGCCATTTATTAAGCTCCTTTGGAGTTGCAGATTAAAGACTATGACTTCACTGAACTGTGTCCACTGTTGACTTTTGCTCCCTTTCTTCCCAACACTTAGAGACCGGTCCAGCATCCAGGCAGCTGTTCTCCCAGCCTGCATGAACAAATGCTGAGCAGTACAGAGCTGCTGGGCAGGCAGAGGGTGGAATTCCACCTGGCTCTCTCTCTCTCTCTCTCACTGCTACAATGAGAGAAGCAGTTTCGTTTCTGCAGCCCCCACCACGCTATGACAAGCTGTAAAAAAATAAAAAAAAAAAAACTGGCTAAAGTGACTACAGATGTTGTGTGAAATCGCCAGTATGTTTTCCACCTGTCTGTATTTGCCTAAGGGGTCAGGGACAATCAAATTAAAGCAATATGCAAGATGTGACAGATGTTTGTCCTATTGAGATAAATCTGGGCAAGGTGCAGAAAGGTAGAATAAATGTAATACATAAAACAAAACACAGAAACCACTTGAAAGGCCGTCCTGAGAATCACAGCCTTTCCAAATAAAGGCCCATTACTTTATGCCCTTCCTTTCTAATTAGAACCATAATTGGACACTTTATAGTACCTCGTGGAAGCATAATTAGTCATTCTTTTTATAGCAGTGTAATTTGTGGGGAGTGAGCTTGTTGAAGCGGAAGAAGGGTCATTTTGGAGACTTTTTATCTCTTTTTCAGGCAACAAGTCACGAAATGGTGCATTGCCCATTTTGTCAGAAGAACTTGGGTGAATGTTTCTCCATCAAACTAATGTCCTTGCATCTATCTCATGCTCCTTTCAAAATAGGGGAGAGCTTCGCCTGCCACCTCCAAGGCTAATGCCAGGTAATGAAACGGCCTTCCAATAACTTATTGACTGGAACGTTGCTAACATGTCAAGATCAGGGAAAGGGTAGTTGGATGTGACATTATGATTACATATGTCTTGAAACAAAACACTGGCGTGGAGCATTTTTCTTTTGTGTCACACTGGTGAGATGTCTGTGGTCAAATAGACAATATATGTTTCTTGGTGAAGCTCCTTTTTGGTCTCGATCTTTCTTTTCCTATCTTAAAATGCTTTATGCTCTGAAATCTCAGCAACGGCTCCTGAAATTATTAGACTTAAAAAATATGAATTGGCCAGCAAAGGCATAAAAGCAATCAACTGTTAGACATTAACTCTTTTGAAGGTTGTAAAATCTTGCAAGACATGATGAAATCGCATTCATTGCAGTTTGTGGAAAGAATCATCTGTTCCATTTCAAGTCGTTTGTAAATACTTCCTGGGATGTACAGAGGGTTGTGTGTTCTTGACTTTAAGGCAGAAAGCCTGTTATGATAACCAGCATATATTTTTCCCTAATTTCATCATCATGATGTGACACATGGGTCTGAACACAGACAGTTCACCGATGGTCTCAGTGGCAGTTAACTGTGGTTGATTTAGATGGTAACCTCTGCGGCTGTGGTGAAGGCCAACGGAAATGACAGAAATCATTTTTTCTTTCTCTGCTGGGGTTTTCAAGCCTTCCATTGCAAGACAAGTCAAGCACAGAAGCCTAATTGAGATTTGGATGCCTCCTCCTTGCTGAAGCTTCCCTCCTGACTGATATGGAAGAAATCTTTCCTGTAGACTTTGGAATTTTTTTGAAATCATCCAATGTTGGGTAGTATTTAAGCATTGTTGTTTAAGAGATCTTGTCCAAAGGAGCTCCAGTATTTTAAAAGTTGACCTAATCAATCGGTGATGTAGCAACATGGTTGGTGAGTGCTTGTTATTTTTCAGGTACTGTATGACTGAAAACCGTGCTTGTTATTTTTCAGGCACTGAAAATGACTGCTGAGCTGTCATTTTCCTCAAATGCTGCCTGTGCCAGGAACTGAGAACTAGAATACCTTGCTGAAAGTGATTTTGAACACACAGCATGGCGTTCTATCTCCCAGTCCTTCCAGGCACAGGGGGTGTACATCACAATGCTCCCCTGGGAAAAGGGTATGTACAAGGAGAGTTCCAAGTCTTTCCTGCTAGTACTAGTGAACATTATGAACACTTGGAGAAGCAGGATAGGTGGCCAAAAATCAGAAAGCCAGCAGGGAGATGGGACGTGAGGATGCCTCAGGCTAAAGAGATGCTAAGAGATGCTCCTTTCTCCATCACCCAAGTCTGTCAATCACACAGCACATAGTAAAACGTTCCTGCCAACACAGATGAAATGCATGGACTAATTTAATAAGCACTAATCAACTAACTCAGGTGGAAATTTCAGTTAGGTTGTGCTGATGTGTATACATTGACAATAGGTTAATTTCTAGGGCAGTTCAGGCATTAGAAAGTTCCTTGGCTAATAAAATGGACTGATGTGTTCTTCACAACTGAAAGAACACCATAGCTTTAAAACACATTTTTGAAAAATCGAAAAAGTATCCTTTTCCAAAAAAAAAAAAAAAGCTATTGAGATCTGTGGAAGCATGAATCATTTCATTCATATTAAATAGACTGTTTTGCTCATGATTTAGAGCAAAACATGTTTTTGTAATTGTGTTTTCATGTATATAAATTTTGTGCACACTTTACTATATACAGTTGCCTGTTTACCTTCCCTATTCCTTACACTTATATATACGCTGTAAACTTATGCTATAAGAAGAAGAGTCCTTAAGATTCAGTACAGAATGTCATGGCAGCTTGACTTTGGATAATCTATGCAAAACTACAATAGCCTGCTGGAAGTCCCTTTGTATGCTATATAATGCATATAGTTCACACATATTATGGAATTACAGGATATGATACCTCAAAGAGGTCTTAAGAATCCTTTCCAAAACAGCTCTATGGAGGGTGCCAAAAAATGTATACATATTTTAAGAAAGGAAAAAACAGCCGGGCTCGGTGGCTCAACCTGTAATCCCGCGCTTTGAGAGGCCGAGGGGAGTGGATTGCCTGAGCCCGAGGTTCGAGACCCGCCTGGGCAACTTGGCGAGACCTCATCTCTACAATAAATTAAAATAAAACAAAATAAAATTAGCCGGATGTGATAGCGCGCGCCTGTAGTTCCAGCTACTCGGAAGGCCGAGGCGGAAGGATCGCCGGAGCCCAGCGGGTCGAGGCTGCAGTAGTCGGGAGCGGCCCGCACTCCAGTCTGGGGGACGGAGTGAGACTCCAACTCAAAAAGAAAAAAAAAAAAAAGGAAAAAACTGTATTCAAATTGTATGGTGAATACAAGTCACGTTCGACTTCTGCAATTACAAGTGGTGCTCAAAGTGGTTATCATCAGTGCCCAGACACTTATGAAAAGTACTTCAAAAAGTAGTACCTAGGTAACATCTCCTAAAATAGGTACGCTTTTTTTGACACCCCAGGTATATGTACGATAAAAATCTGTGGAATGAGGGGATTCAAACACATCAAACTGAAAAAGTTAGCGATACATAGGGTCATAGGAAAAGCAAAATTAAATTTAACGAGAAGGTAATAACATATTCCTTTTCCATAATTTATTCTGCTTATATCATCACTACTTGCTTGCCTAGCAGCCTTCATTTCTAGACATTCAGACAATATCTAGGAGCACATCAAAATGTTCTTGTATGGGCAGGATAGGATTTTTTTCAACTTAATGGTGAGTTAATTATGGAAGAAAGAATTCTTGTATGGGTGTGGGGAGGAGAATGGCAGATTTAAAAGACACTTCAAGTAAAATACATGAGAAATGAATAAAAAGTATTTGTAGTGTATAAGTGAAAGTGAAAGCACAGTGTTCCCTCTAAACATGGAAATAATATAAATAAGTTGCACACTGAGAGCTGTACTTTACAAATCAGTGATATGTATTATTGACTTAGAGTCTTAAAGGCTGAGAGTTCCCAGACATTACTATAACTTGATGGGTAATATTTGAATATCTAAAGAAAGAATGTATTCAGTTTTGTTCTCTTGTGGTTGGTTGCCATGTACCCTAAAACATAAATAAATAAAAGGAATATGGAAAAATAAAAGGTTGTCAGTGCCATATTTTCCCAACCTCCTGGGCTCTAGCAATCTCTTGCCAGAGTCTCCCAAAGTACTGGGTTTACAGGTATGAGCCACCATGTTCAGTCAGTGCCATATTTTCAGTGTACATGAGAGAAGGTGCTAGAAGGGACTGATCCTATGTCTAGTGTGCTAGCTCAACACTGAACAGTTGAGACTCAGTGTGTTTGAGCTGTGTGCACATTAGCAGACCAGCACCTGATTTTTGTTGCTAAATTTTATTTTATATGATAGTTGAGAGTAAAATGTTTAGCTAATAGGACTACTCTGGATGTGTTGTATGCTTATAATAGTTTGCATATATATATGTATATATATGGTACATGCATGTAATAGTTTACAAAGTAATAGAGAAATGATTAATATTACATTACACAAGTATAACTATGCCCGATTTCATGAAGTTGACTAATGCTGACACCTATCTCAAATGACAGTCTGAGTTGAGGAGAAATAAAACCGGACACCATTTAATACAAGAAAATGAAAGATTGGAGTACAGTGGAGAACTGAAAGACAAGCTGGTTGTTAGGATAAGTAACAACAGAGTGGACTTATTTTCATTTAAGAGAAAAAGTAAATTATATTAACTGAGGTGAGGAGAATAGGCCAAGACAAATTACAACTGTCAATGTGGAGAAAAGGTGGCGATATGGTATTCTACTCCGAAATCTCAACACATACAATCAACATCTAATACTTTGGAAACCATGACTTTCAATAGATGATGCAGAACAGAGGGTGAATTAAACAAAAAAAAAATTTTAAATAAACAGAAGGTTATAGAAAAGTTGTGGGTAGACATGAGGAAGAGATAGAATAAACCCAAGAAAGAGCAAGGACCCAAAAGAGCTGTATAATTAATTTTTTAGCATCAATCGTGTTGTATCACTGAATTAAAAATACAATGACAGAATATGGAGTGGCAATATATTTTTGCGCTTCTTTTTTTCCAATTATATATATTTTTTATTTTAAAATTGTGGGGTACAGTTAGGGTTAGGTATACAAATATTCATTGTGCAGGTACCCTTGTTGATGAGGGGTGCTCCCACCTGGTTAGTACTTGGATGGGAGACTGCACTTCTCATATGCTTGCAAATGTTGTAATGTTGCTTCTACATCTGTTAGAAGGAATTTCAAATATTTTGTGTTAAGTAAATTCAAGGACAATGACATTTCCCATGATATATGTAACTTGTGTTGGTGACTTGGAGCACAGCCCTCAACAATGTGGTTTTCTAAAATTTTAAATAACTGATAAAGTTCTGCGTAAAACAAGGAAAGATCTTTCCGACCTACATGCCAGTTTTATATCAAGATTATTCACTATATGTTAAAACCAAGAAGAAGAAAAAAACCTTTGAGTCAATGCAGAAAATAGTTAGATTATATGCTCAGATTTAAGATTTTTTTCTTACCTTAGTTTCCACTTGAGCATTTGAAAATCATGAAAAAATTGAAGAAAATACATTATGTGGATGCTGCCTTGATTTCAGAATTTCTAGAATCCCTGCTATTCCCCAGCTGCCAATAGTGTTCCCCAGTCATTTTGACAGTGAAATATTTACCTCAAATTTCCTAAAGCATCTCTATAGGTATTTCTGTCAACAGAGCATTAGACTTTCAGAATATGTTGTCAATAAACATTGAGCACATATAACTGAATTCCCTATTAAGAAGCTTTCAATGGCATGCTCTTTCATGCTGCCTTCCTAGAGTGATAAAAGTCCTGGCTAAGCCAAACAGAAGCTCAGTTCATCTCTTTAAAATTTAATAGGTTTCTATATTCCAGGTTATAGATTACAGTCTCTGACTTACACATTCTGGTCTCTCAATGTAGTCCATAGAAATCAGCCTTTCCGAGTCTTTCTAAATCTGCCAATTCTTACAAATTTAAGTTCCTGTATACTTGAAAAGAAAGATAAGAACCAGATTCCAAGGAATCTACCAGGTTTATGCCACTTTAATCTAATGTATGTGTTTTCCTTTAAACTTCTGCAATGGTAGCTTCAAAAAAATCACGGATGCAGTCTCTTTTATTTTTAAGTATTGGAAATGATTAAAAAGTGAAAATGCCAGAAGCAATATTTATAAGTGATTTTAAATAAAACATTCTAGCGATACAATTAGTACTGTCCTTGCTAAAATAGATGTTATGGTAAATTTATATATTATTCATAATTCTATACTTATTTTGGTTTTAAAATTTTATGTATTTAAAAAATGAAAAATCTCTCAGGATTTTTTTTTTCATACAGAAACAAGGTCTTCAGAGAAGTTGCACATTGAAGTGCGCGAGCACACAAAAATGGCTTCGTTACAGCTTGAGAATATTTCCCTCCACGTCCTAAATGTACAATGGAGTGACCCAGGTGTCCACCAGTTGTGGTGATAAAAATCTTGCTGTTACGTTACTTCTAGGCAGCTTGAAAATATATGAGTGCAAATAGAAATAGCAATTAAAAAATATGTATGACTGTTAGCCTAACAGACCAAACTGGCAGAGAAAAAATCATTTGCTGCCACACGAAAATAAAAATAATTGAGTGCTTCAGATGTGAGTTGTCAGAACTCATCTGAGGCTATTTAATGGCAGGCCTGGGTCTGCAAAGTAGGCTCGCAAGTGACAGCAAGCAACTGCACACAGCGAGGTAGCCAATAACTCGAGGCTATGAACAGAAGTAGCTAGATTCTGATTCACATTTTTATGTTTAGGGCTTTTTAAAATTTCAGCAAGTTGTGGTTTTTGAGGCTAAAGATTCTGAATACCTTTGAACTTGGAGAACATAAGTTTGGGAAATTACTTGGAACTCTTTGACAAAGCTTAAGAATCAGAAAAAATAAATGTTGATTTTTTTTGCCAGTCATTCAGAGAACAAAACTATTCTTATGGTTCGAATAAAATATTGAGTGCAAATTCTTATGATGTAATTTTACATTTTATGGATCAAAAGAAAAACGTTGATATTACTCTGTTTCAGCTTAAGTGAGTTAATACATAGAACACAAGGTTAAGAAGAACAGACATTTCTTCTGTCTTGTTCACAGAAGGTACATAATGTATATGTTTATATATTAATATATGTGCATTGAATTAATAATTAGGACATGTGAAAACCTTACAAATAAATACAGCAAATTACTCTCAAATGCTTTCCTTTTAAAAAATATTTCAAGGGCTTATTGTACTCTAACATTGCAATCTTTCTACTTATTTATTTTTTTCTTTTGGAAATGGAAAAGGTACTTAGAACTTTACTCAGACTTTAAAAGAAAATTCTCAGTTTGCAGACTCATGTGATAACACTGCAGGTTGATAGGCAGACGCCTGTTCTATCATCTCTCTTCCATACCTTTACAATGGAGCCCCCAAAGCGATAAATGCAACTGCTCAAATTCCAGTTTCCCAAACTTCTTTGCTGCTAAGGGTACCTGTGTTTCCGTTACCTGCCTTTTCCCTTTAATGTGTCCTACTTTCTCTTGCCTGGAAAAGGATATGAGACCTGGAAGTATAGCAGCCTTCTTGAGGCATGAGGAATTAGGTTGTGGAATTAGATGTGCGCGCCTGAGAAAGATTCTGGTTCCCCGTTGGCATAATTGAGAGACTGTGGCAGCCTTGGGTTGAAGATGTCCAGACCCTCTGTTCTTCTATTAGGCAAATCGTTGTGTATTTAAGCCTTTCTATGCATAGTTTATCTTACTTGCAGCTGAATCCAGACCTCACTGGTAGAGTTTATGCTTCATTCTGTTATTTATCTTTTAAGTCAGATTCCACAGAGGCTGACTCTGGAATAAGGATTCAAGTGATGCCGGGAAACATCAGCAGAGAGTGAAGAGAAGGAAGTCAAGAAAGGGACATTCTCCAGAAAGGTTCAGGGTGTGGCTGGAACAAAGTTGTCCACATAGAGAAACAAAGGAGCTCGGGTATTTGGTCACCATCTTACTATCACTCCATAGCACATTGAGCACTGTTTTCAGGACATTTACTCTCTAGCACGAGTCATTTCCTTTACTCATCAGCATGCTCCCATGGGAGGAAAAAAAAAAGAAGACTGTGGACAGAAAGTCACAACTGATCAGGGTGAAGACATTAGTACAGGGTGAGGACCAAGTACATACAAATAGTACATACTAGGGCCCACCTTGCACACTCAAATGACTCCTGCCCCAAGTTAAAAAACCTCTATTCTTGACTAACTTTTCAATATGGTGGCATTTTGCCATTTCTAATAAAGAAGTGTACAGTAGAAGCCTTAGAAGAAAAGCGCTAACTCCACTGCTGTAGTTGTTACTCAGACCATAGTTGGTATTCACCATCTTCTACCATTCACTCTAGATTCCACTCACCCTTGCTGCTCTCTGAGGCTAAAATTCCAAACTGACCATCTACACAAATCACTGGATATAGGCACCCCAAGAAGTGCTCTCATAATTTGAGTTCCTGACATGATCTCTCCTACACCTGTTACATAAGAGACACCCTATCTCCTGTGCTAATACTCAGTCTAGTGACTCTCTTTCATGCCTCTTAATCTACTAATATAAGAAGACTAAAGTCACCAGGTGGCAACAACAGATTTAGGTATAGTGGTAATTTTGCTATGCTCCTTGATAGAAGCCTACCTCCTGTATTCCTTGAACCCAGACATGGAGTTCATCAGAGCCTAAAGTTTCCAGAAGAGAAAGCACAAATACACAAAAGGGTTAATAGAAGTGGCAAAGGAGAGATCACTCCTATGTCCACCCCTTGGTTGCTGACCCTGTGCTTTCTACCTGTCTTAAAGTATCCCAGATGCTCAGAATGTTCATCCCCAAGTCAGGACCTTAACTCTGTCTCTGTGAAGCTATTCCAAAATTCTATCTGACTGGAAGCTTTTGAAGGGTACAGTTTATGGTGGGATCAGTAAACCCTGTGGTCAAGTGCCCATTGTCATGACTTCTTTATTATAAAGTGAAGTCAATGCCATATGCAATCTCATGACAACAGATCCAACACTGAACCCTTAGACATCCACCATGATTGAGGTATTTCAGGCAGAAAGGCAACCAATCTCGGGAATGCCTTTTGATCCCAATAAGGATGAATTGTTTCTTCACTCAGTATATAGGGGGTTCAATGCAATCAACTTGCCACCAAGTAAGTGGTCACTAACAGATGGTATTCTGTCAAGGGCTTTCTGTCACTTTTATTGCTATGCTTGGGAATGTATGCTTCTTGCCCCTCTAACTTTAGGCTCTTATTTTCTGAATATGAAGGTGTCCTGGTTGTCAATCTGACCTTATGGCTTATTAAAATATTTCACTGTAATCTCAGCACTTTGGGAGGCCAAGGCGAGTGGATTGCCTGAGCCCACGGGTTCAAGACCCTCCGGGGCAACTTGGTGAGACCTCGTCTCGATGATAAATCAAAAATTAGCCGGGCATGGTAGCACGCACCTGTAGTTCCAGTTACTTGGAAGACTGAGGCAGAAGGATCGCCGGAGCCCAGCAGGTCAAGGCGGCGGTGGCCGTGAGCATGCTACTACCCTCCAGTCTGGGCAATGGAGTGAGACTCCAACTCAAAAATATAAATAAATAAATACATGAAATATTTCTATCCATGCCTCTAATGGTTAAGACCTGCTACATGGCCTCTAGAATTATAGATAGCTACCATTCTTACTGATGCTAGGTAGACCAGTTCCATAACACTATTCCCTGCCGTGAAATAGACTATTTCTCCACAGTACTGATGTGTCCTTCGCCATCACATGCCCTCTCACTTTAGAGAAAGGAGACCCTCTGAGCTCTATCAGAGAACATAGTCAACTAGTTGATTCTCTGTATTACATAGTGAGGCCATTCTAACATGCTCACGTAACCGAGACAATCAGTCCCTTCTCTAATGTCTTCCAGGGAAGTTCTGGCAAATCCACCTCGTTGACCATGGACGATCATGTTTCCCAAGTACTAAGGAGACACACCCACAGACTACTAGTTCCAGCTTGCAGGGCCTCTGCCAGCACCTTAACCTTGACTCTCAGAAGGTTTCTCGTTTCAGTAAACCCTCCCTGACCCTGCCATATACTCCTCCTTCCTTTTAACACTAAGTTTCAAGCATGTTCTTCCAGTTCCTACTGTACGGAGACTCTGTACCTCATCTGGTAAACGATCTCTTTCCTCCTAAGATATCCACCAGGAGATTTTCACTCCAAGTTCCAATGTTCATTCCTTCTCTAACAGGGTCCTGACATTGGTGTAGGAGCCTGGCCAGGACTGTGAACTCAGCTCACTTTGAGCTTCTGTCAGTAGTTTTTCTTCCCACTGTTGGAGAAGAGGGACTTTGTAAATATGGACATGCATTTTTTTCGCTGTCACATCAAGCTCTGAGTTGAGAGACTGCCTTAGGGCTATCACTATTTATACTATTGGGTTTTTGTCACAGATATCATCTGCCAATCAATGTCAAATCATTACAATGACCACTACTCTCTATTTCCTAAGTGCTAGAGGTTTTGCTCGAACTAAGAAGACAACTTTTTCTCCCACTCACCCCTCCCAGTGCACCACAGTTGAGTCTTAACAAAAGAGAAGTTCAAAGCGCATGGCTTACCACCAGTAATAGGGTCCTTGTAGCCATCTGGCTCGTGACTAATTTGGCTCCAGCATCTCATTCAAGAACTTGCTCCTATGACCATTTTTGGCGCCAATTGTCTTTCTTTGGATTCCCCCAGAAGCAACCATGGAGAGAAGAACTCAAGCATAGAGGTACTTTATTTGAGACAGGATCCCAGGAAGTGCCACCAGAGGAGTGGGACAATATGAAGAGTGGGACAATATGACAGAAAAGGGAAGGAAACCATACAGGGTGGGTAACCAAGCCACTTACCAATTTGGGCAAGTGCTCTCCATCCTGTCAAAGCACTCTGAGGAGATGGAATTATCCATTCAAGGGGTGAGGTCGTTGAGTCATTCACCTGCTGCCTCTCTCCGTCATTGGCTGGAGCATTAACTCTCTGGGACTCCAGCCTGCCTATGCCTAGATAGGCATGTTCCCACAGTGAGACTGGAACCCTCAAGCACAGTCACAGGTGTCCACAGTAACAAGCCTCCAGGGTGCACATGTGTATACAGAAAGGCCATGGAGGGACACTGGTGACATCTGCCCCAACACAGAGCATCTATCCTTGCTCATAAGGTTGGGAAGGGTTTGGCCTTGCTAGGCAGAGAAATCTGCCTCTGGCCACACACCTGGGCAAAATGGGAAATGGTGAACACAGTGGGAGGGAAAGCTCCCTAGAATTACTTTCAGTATCTCAAATCAACTCTCCCTTTGTTCTGGTGTCTGAAATTCTTCCATTAAAAAATTTCCTTTGGTTTAGACTATTGATAGCCTTTGTTAAAGAGTAAATTACACCTGGAAAGAATAACGCATTGAACATTATAACACTAAAATGCAAAGTATAAAATAGGAAAATGATAGTGTCCATTTAGCTAGTAAATGGAAGGTAGATTCTGATATTGCAGTGCAAAAATCAGAGTGTGTCTTTAAAAGCCAAACATCTGGAGATATTCCCAAGTCTAGACATGAGAATTATGTTGATTTTAGATATAGATGCCAATCAGCCAGTTAAGCTTACTCACTGGCTACATGACTCATTCCAAAATAATAACCCACAGCACATATTAAGCATTTTACAAGGCGTATTTTCACTTAATATTCCACAGTGGGATGGCCAATGCATTCTTCTCTGGGGTCCTTTTCTCTTGTCCTAATTTCTAGCACCCAAATCCACACACAAGTGTGTAACATGCTATGGTATGAGGAAAGACCATCATTTGTACTTGGATAAGTTCAATGCATGTCATTCTTGAGAGGTCAAAGAGTGAAAACATTCTTCTCTCTTCTATGTGATGCATTGTTTTTTGCTCTTTTAGTTTTGTTGTTGTTTTCATTTTCTGCAATTTTGCACCATTGTGTATGGGAATCTCTTTTCTCTATGTCCTTTCTTGCAGCTATTACAGCAAAATAATCCTGAGATGATCTTGTTTTCTTGAAGTGTCTACTTTCAGAAGGCCTAAAAGGACCCCAGTAGAAAGAGAGAAGGGAGGCGTGCTGTGTGCAGCACGGCACAGCTCTCTCTGCTCTGGGACATGGAGAAAAATGTCTCTATAGAGGACATTTGCCATGTTTGAGGCTGTCTGTATCATTCAGGGTCCCAGATAGAAACAGATGGCACATTCAAATTAGGCTAATTTGAGGAGGATTTAATTAAGGGCCAATTTACAAAAATGAGGGGAGTATATAAAGAAACCACAAGGGATGGTGCTGTATCTCATGCCATTACCACCCATAGGCTTGAGGAGTGAGAGGGAGCGCAGTCATAGGATCTCGGTGACCCAGAAAGCTGGATGGGAGGACCTCCTGCAGAAGGTAATCCTTCAGCCGAGGGATGCAGCCAGCCCATGGGACCCTGCAGGGAGGGAAACAAAAGAATGAGCTCCCTGAGCTCTCTCTCCTCCCCACTGATCTCCCACCTGGGCTTCCTGCTGGCTGACGCCATGGAGGCCAGACAACCGGGGCTTGGTCGATGGATTCTGGACAAGTCTAGAATCCAAGAATGGAGGTGTCGATCTGAAAACACACTGGAATATTTCCAGCCCACTGTGTTTATTTGTGTCTGGAGGACTCCACCAAGATACCACAGTTCATAAAATGTAGGGACCATCTTCCAATAAAGAAGCCCCAATAATGAGACATTTGCTCTCTCTGGTTCCTGGAAGCTATGCTTCGTCAATCAGGTGCTCATGCCAGGGAAATAGAGCAATTTTGAATTAATTTGGCTGCCGAAAGGAAGCCCGCCATGGTGCTGCCCGCAGTGGCTACCACAGTCTTGGGGCAGCAGAGCCCGTGGCAGAATCAAGTGTCCACTGGTGGCAGCCTTGCCTCCATCCAGCGGATGTTCTCCTTAGGTGACCTTGTCTCTGCTTCTAGTCACTTAGGCCTTCTGAGTTTTGCTGAGGTGAGATCTCCAGCCTTCCTGTTATATCTGTTGTGTGAGTGTGTATGATTCAAATAAATTGCCTGGCAGCTTAAATTCACCAGAGACCATTTGTGGTCTTAGAGTAAAAAATTCTGATTAACAGAGGAAAAAAATGATACCATGAGTGGATTGCAGAGGTGACATTGGAGTGGTTACCACTGTACACTTAGGATTGGACCCCAAGTAGCAATTTAACCTTAAACAATCTTGGTGAATAAGAAAGAATCTGGGTTTGCTCATTTTGCTTAATGAGGGTTGAAAACAAACACCAAAAAATCCATCCAGGATTCCAGGAGAGAGGCTGATACCAGCATGCAGCAGCAATCCAGAGTTCATATTTCACCTAGAGTCATCTGGAACAAAGAGCCCATTGACGGCATTGAGAAACTGAGTGACTGCCTAGAACAGCACGCCAGGAAGAAGCATTCAAGGACTGCAGGGTGAGCAGATGCTTCTCATGGAACCGGATAGCTTGAAGAAAAACAATGAGCAGAAGCCCAAATCCCTAAATACTTAGCTCGAGTAGTAGACTGAAACCCAGAAATGTCTACAATTAAGCAGAAGAATCGTTTATCTTTTCCGGTGGCAGAGATGGGAGGGGAAGAGATATATATATATTTGGAGTTGCAACCATCATGTTCGTTGGAAATCACAGTCATTGGTCTCTCCCCCACATTTCCTAAACCCCTCACCTTCCTTCTCCCCAGTTCTTACCCTCTCTAGAGTAGAAGTCTGAACAGAAGGGGCATAGTGGAAAAACAGTTGTGGGGAAAAGCTTTCATGTGCAGGGTGAGAATCACCTGAGAAAGGAAGGTTCTGGAAGCCCAGGTGGATGCAGCCACAGCCAACATGGGAAGAACAAGGAGAACTAGAACCTTCTATCATTGAGGAAGATCAGGAGACAGCAGGAGGACCACTTGGGTCTACTCAGAACATGATTAGATATGAGTCAGGGGGGTCCTATTTTCTCCCTGAATGTATCTAACCGATACCATGGTATTCTTACAAGTTTTTTATTTTTTTTGAGTTGGAGTCTCACTGTGTCGCCCAGACTGGAGTGCAGTGGCACGCTCCCTGCCACCGCAGCCTCCACCTGCTGGGCTCCGGCGATCCTTCCGCCTCAGCCTTCCAAGTAGCTGGAACTACAGGCGCGCGCTACCACGCCGGGCTAACTTTTGATTTATGGTAGAGATGAGGTCTCGCCAAGTTGCCCAGGCGGGTCTCGAACCCGCGGGCTCAGGCAATCCACTCACCTCGGCCTCCCGAAGTGCTGGGATCACAGGCTGAGCCACCGAGTCCGGCCTCTTACAAGTTTTTAAGATGGCTACTGTAAACGATAAGATCTGTTTTAGAGACTTTAGAAAATAAAAATCTTTTAATTTATTTGGCATTTCTTCACAAAACAAGTTTTTTTTGTAAGATCCATGCTCTTAATGAAGTACTTTTTAAATGTACGTAGCCCAGTAATCCTGTCTTTTGTGGATTCTTTGTTTTTCATACTTTTGTACTTAGTCACTGGTTTTACAATATTACAATAAAGTTCATGAAAAGATTTTATGGTAGTCAATTGTCAAGAAGTAATCATACAATAGTCAAATCACTAATTTTATTGGGAAGAAATATTATGATACGTATAAAAAATTTCTAAAATCAGCATGAGCAAAATTTGTTTATTTAACTTTTTTAACTTTTAATTTGTTTATTTTAAAGATGTGGGGTACAAGTCAAGGTTAGGTATACAAATGTTCGTCATGTAAGTACCTTTGTTGATCAGGTGTGCCCCCACCCGGCAGTTTTCCTCAACTGCCAATCCCATCCCTCTTCCCCCCCGCCCCCCAGTAGTTTTCCACCTTCTTATAGTCCCTTTCTTATAGTATTATGATAATTGTTCAAGGTCTGCTTAGGAGGGAGAACATAGAAATCTGTTCTTTGTTTCTGTGATAGATCATGGAGTATGATAGACTCTAAATCCATCCATGTTGCTGCAAAGTTCACATGTTAGTCTTTGTATATAGCTGCATAATACGCCATTGTGTATATGCACCACGTTTTTTTATCCAGTCCAGTTTTGATGGGCAGCATGGTTGGTTCCATGTTTTTGCTATTGTGAATAGGGCTGCAACAAACATGCGTGTGCAGGTATCTTTTTGTAAGAATGATTTGAGTTCCTCTGGGAATATTCCCAATAGAGGGATTGCTGGGCCATATGGAAGGTCAATTTCTTGTTTATTCACAAATCCCCAAGCTGTTTTCCAGAGAGTTTGCACCAGTCTGCATTCCCACCAGCAGTGTAGAAGCATACATTTTTCCCCACATCTTCGCCAGCTTCTGTTGTTGTTTGTTTTATTAATGATGGCCATTCTTAGTGTGGTTTTGATTTGCATTTCTCAGAGGATTACTGAGGTTGAGCACTTTTTCATGTGTCTGTTGGCTTCCCATATATCTTCTTTTGGGAAGTGTCTATACATGTCTTTTGCCCAGTTTTTAATGGGGCTGTTTGTGTTTTTCCTTTCAGTGCATTTGAATGCCTTGTAGAGCCTAGATGTTCAACCTTTGTCAGATATATAGTTGGCAAATATTTTTTCCCATTCTGTGGACTGTCTCCCCACTCTCTTGATGGTTTCTTTTGCTTTGCAGAAGCTTTTCAGTTTGATAAGGTCTCACTTGTCTATCTTATCTTTTATGGCATGGACACTTGGGGTTTTGATCAGGAATTGGTTGCCAGTTCCAATTTCCATAAGAATGTCACCTGCATTTTCTAAGGTTCTTATAGTTTGAGGTTTTTTAGGTCTTTGATTCATTTACAGTTAACTTTTGTGTATGGTGATAGGTAGGGGTCCTGTTTCAATCTTCTGTCTATGATCAGCCAGTTTTCCCAGCACCATTTACTGAATAGGTTCTCTTCTCCCCAGTGGTTGTTGGAGACTTTGTCAAAGATGAGTTGGTTGAGAAATTGAGACTTTGCTTCTGGAATCTCTATCCTGTTCCATTGGTCCTATTCCGTTGGTCTTGTACCAATAACAGGCTGTTTTGATTACTGTAGCCTTATAGTAAAGTTTTTGAAGTCTGGAAGTGTGATATCTCCTGATTTGCTTCTTTTGCTAAGGATTGTTTTGGCTATTTCCAGGTATGAGAAGAATGATGTTGGTAATTTAATGGATATTGCGCTGAATGTATAGAATTGCCTTTGGTAGGATGGACATCTTAACAATGTTGATTTTTTCTATTCATGAACATGGAATATTTTTCCATTTATTTGTGTCTTCTTGGATTACTTGGAGCACTGTTTTGTAGTTCTCATTGTAAAGATCTTTCACTTCTCTGGTTAAGAAAATGCCGAGGTATTTTATTTTTTTGTGGCTACTGTGAATGGGATTGTGATTTTTATTTGGGTCTCTGCCTGCTTGTTGTTGGTGTATAGGAATACAGCTGTCTTTTACACATTTATTTTGTACCCTGAGACTTTGCCAAGTCCTTTATCAGTGCAAGCAGGTTTTTGACAGATTTCCTTGGATTTTCAAGGTATAGGATCCTATCATCAGCAAAGAGGGATAACTTGACTTCCTCTTTTCCTATTTGGATACCCCTGATTTTCTTCTCTTGTCTAATTTCCCTAGCTAGGACTTCCAATGCAATGTTGAACAAGAGGGGTGATAGTGGGAAGCCTTGTCTTATTCCATTTTTCAGGGGAAATGTTTCCAGTTTCTGTCCATTTAGCAATATGCTAGCTGTGGGTTTGTTGTAGATGGCACTTACTATTTTGAGGTATGTTCCTTCTACACCTAGGTGGTAGGTGTAGAATAGGATTGGTATCAGCTCCTCCTTGTATGTTTTGTAGAATTCTGCTGGAAAGTCATCCAGTCCAGGGCTCTTTTTTGTAGGTACTTTTTTTATGACAGACAATTTCCTGGGTTGTTATTGGTCTATTTATTGTCTCAAATGTCTTCTTGTTTCAACCTGGGGAGGTTGTGTGATGTCAGAAAGTCCTCCATTTCTAGGTTATCAAGTTTGTTTCCATACAGGTGTGCATAGTAATCTCTGATAATCTTCTGTATTTCTTCGTGGTCAGTTGTGATTTGATCTTTGTATTTCTGATTGTGTTTAACTGGGTTTTTTCTCTCTTTTTCTTGGTCATTCTAGCTAGGAATCCATGGATATTGTTAATTCTTTCAAATAACCAGCTTTTTGTTTTGTTAATATTTTCTTTTACATTTTTGTCTTCTGTGTCCTGTATTTGGGCTCCTATATTGGTGATCTGGATTCTTCTGTTAAAATTAGGGATTTGGTAGTTTTGTCTTTCCAGCTCCTTTTGGTGATTTGCTAAGCTGTTAACTTGTGATCTTTCCATTTTCTTGATGTGAGTTCATAGAGATATAAATTCCCCTCTTAGAACTGTTTTCATGGCATCCCAGAGGTTCTGGTAAGATGTTTCTGTATTTTCACTTGTTTCCAGGAATCTTTTAATTTCTGTTTTGATTTCAGTGTTAACTTAGTAGTTGTTCAGCATCATGCTGTTTAGTGTCCATGTCTTTGTGGGTTTGGGGAAGTTTTGTTGGTGTTGATATTTGTTTGTATTCCACCGTGGTCTGAGAAGGTTCATGGCAATATATCAATCTTATGGAATTTTTTATGCTTTCTTTATGGTCGAGGATGTGATCGATCTTGAAGTACATTCCAAGTGGTGGTAAGTAGATTATATATTCTGTGGTTGTTGTGTGGAATAATCTGTAGGTATCTATTAAGTCCATTTAGTTGAGTGTCAAGTTTAGGTTCTGGATCTCTTTGTTGATTTTTTGCCACAATGATCTATCTAGGGCTGTTAGTGAGGTATTCAAGTCCCCAGCTATACTAGTGTTAGAGTCAATATCTTATTTTAGTTTGCTTAGTGGTTGCTTTATAAATGTTGTTGCTCCAGTGTTGGGTGAATACATGTTTAAGATGGATATTTCTGCCTGTAATCCCGCGCCTTGGGAGGCTGAGGTGAGTGGATTGCCTGAGCCCGCGGGTTCGAGACCCGCCTGGGCAAGCAAGACCTCATCTCTACAATAAATCAAAAAATTAGCCGGGCGCGGTAGCACATGCGTGTAGTTCCAGCTACTTGGAAGGCTGAGGTGGAAGGATCGCCGGAGCCCAGCAGGTCGAGGCTGTGGTGGGCGGGAGCGGCCACTGCACTCCAGCCTGGGTGACAGAGTGAGACTCCAATTCAAAAAGAAAAAAGAAAAAAAAAGATTACTTTTATCTATAATTTTATGTTTTATCATATTTTACATAACTTTAGTTTCTCTGACTTTTATTTTTGAGTAAACTAGCAAGAAATGCATTCTACTAAGTTTTAAATTCATCTTATTGCTTTTGTCTTTATAAATTCCATCACTGAGTCTTGTTTGTATATCTGCAATATTTTTCTTAATTTCTGTAGTTACATGCATTATTAAATTATTGCTATTTTACTGTTTAATAATGAAAGTATTTAGAGACATGAAATGTTATTTAAAGTTTATTATACATTTGACTCTATGGCATTAGTTCAGACATGTAAGACTGGCATTGTTCTTATTTACTGAAAACCCAAAATTTTTCATTTTTTCTTATTTCCCAAAGTATTATCTGGTTACTTCTCTCAGACTGATTTTATTAATATTATATGATGGTTTAATTCAGTTTGTTAACACTGAATTTTGTTTTTGTACATTATGCACATTGTCTTTTGAGAAATTACATAATTTTCATTATATTTAGCAAGCACATTTTCAACATTAACTTCAACTTAATTTTATTTATAAATGATTTTAATTAGAGCCAATTTTTCTTTTGTCATGAATTTTCTTTGTTGTTATTTTACTAACTTAGCTCTGAGAAATGTTTTTATTTTTCTCAAGAAAAATTTATAATGGTCTTATGTTTTCTGATCTTTTTCCTATCTAAGGATATAAAATTTCATGAGTTTTCGTTTTGTGATCACATATTCTTCTCAATCATGATAGAAGTCAGAGCTGGAGACACGAAACTGGAAGTCATCATCGTTGTAAGACTGTGCATGGATGAAATTTTATGAGGAGAGTAAGTATTGAGAAACTGGAATAAAGCTAAAAGATGAAACAATAAGAGACAGCTTTTAAAAAGTTGAAAGAAGAGCATGATCCTGGAAAGACACACAGGGGTAAAAGTGACTTAAGAAGAACAAAGAGGAAAGTGTAATGATTTCAAGAAGTAACTGGTCAGCAATGTCAATACCTGTGGAAAAGTCAAGAAAGGTAGAATAAGAAGGCTTCAAGGAATCTAAATATTGGGAAACCTTTAGCTACTATAGCAAGATCAATAAAAGAATAGCAAAACTAAAGTCAAATCACAGAGTACAAAGAGATGAATGTGAATTAATGTAGAATATAATACGCTTTCAAGAAAGAAGTTTGTATTATGAGAAAATAGGGAAAGGTTTGTGCAAGGTAAATATACCTGCTTAAGAAAGCAATTATACTTACTGCTGTTTGGGTTTGTTTGAGTTTGGTAGTTTTAAGACAAGAAAGGTTTTAGCACATTTTTAGTCTTCAGAAAAAAACCTATGGAAGAGGATCAGTCTCTGGAAAAAATGTGGCCAGGGTTATTCAGAGATTACAGGAAGAAGTGAGAGCAAGAGTATAGCTATTGATTTGGTAGCAAAACCTTAAACAGGGAGAAGAAAATTCCTTCCTCTTAAAAGCTCAGATACAGTTTCCAGTAGTTGCAAATGCAGACAGTTTGGGTGGGGAAATGGCTAGTAAATTCAAGTCTGAAAAATTCAGCATTTTCCATAAGATAGAAAGGTAAATTATATGATAAAAATAGAGGTGTAAGTGAGGTTTAGAATTAACTCTTTTGGAAATGATAATAGCAAAGAACATACAATGTATTTCAGACTGGTTTTGAAGCTTTATTTGACGTTAGAGATGACAAATTGCTTATAGTCACCAGGACACACAAATTGCTTCTCTTCAGTAAACCTGGGGAATACAAGAGTAGTTACAGAGGAAGCAGGATTCTGAATTTATCTGAAATTGGTATTTGCAAGGTTTCTGTAGATATTGGACGAGGGATAAGGGTGTTTATGATGCTAATAAGATGTAGTTTACTAAGATGTGGTTTATGATTAACCATGAATGGAATCTACACCTGAAAGAACATGATATAAAGACAGAAGTTGGGTGATAGATTCATGAGTTAATAAACTGGACATATAGCTGAGAATAAATGGTAGGTACAGTAATATTAAGCAGTGAGAAAACTAAAGGAATAAGAGAGTATAGGTAGAGGTTGTATATTAAGCCAGTTCTTCTCAAACTTAATGAGCATATGAATCACCTGGGGATCAGGATAAAATACAGATTCCAATTCAGTAGTAGCTCAGGTATGTGGCCTGAGAGTTCCCGTTTCCAGTAAGCTCCCAATTTATTCTCCTGGTCCATGTACCACACTTTGAATAACTAGGATCTAGGTGACCTTTTGATGTCAGACTTTTGACTGCATGATTAACAAAAAGTAAATGGTTTAATAGTTGTTGAATTCAGCATTTTCCACACGCATATACACTGTGACTACTTCATTTGGGGCCTTCAGGATGATAGTAACCAACTGTAAATTTTCCCTTTTAACACCTT
This sequence comes from Tarsius wallacei, assembly GCA_963574415.1. Lineage (NCBI taxonomy): Eukaryota > Metazoa > Chordata > Mammalia > Primates > Tarsiidae > Tarsius > Tarsius wallacei. The sequence goes on along the minus strand of CAUYQG010122989.1, from coordinate 12,982 downwards.
TATTGAGATATAATTCATGTATCATAAAATTCACCAATTAAAAGTGTATAATTCAATGTTTTAGTCACTTTAAAGTTGTACAATTATCACCATAATCTAAGTTTAGAACATTTTCATCACCAACAAAATAAACTCTATTCATATTACCAAACACTCTTCATTCCATTCCTCTCAACTCCCCCAATCCCTGAGAACCACAATTCATATATATATGGACACATATATGTGTATATATGTATATGTAATAATATAATATGTTCTATTTTGAGTCTGATTTCTTACATTTAGTATGCCGTTTTCAAGGTTCGTCTCTGCTGTTGCAGCTATCAGTATTTCATTACTTTCCATCACTGAATAATATTTTATTTCATGGATGTATCATATGCTTTAAACCTTCATTAGTTAGCAGACAATAGATTGCTTCCACTTTGGGGTTATTATGAATAACGTTACTATGAAAATTTGCTTGCATGTTTTTGTGTGGCTATATATTCTAATTTCTCTTGCATATAGTCCTAGGAGTGAAATTGCTGGATCAAATGGTAACTCCATGCCTAACAATTTGAGAAACTGCCAAACTTCTTTTCCAAAGTTGATGCACCATTTTACAGTCCCACCAACAATGTGCAAGAGTTGCAATTTCTCTACATCCTTCCCACCACACTGTATAGTTGGTCTTTTGGGTTATAGACATCCTAAATGGTTTAATAGTGAAGTGATATCTCATTTTTTTAATGTGCATTTCCCTGATGACTAATGGCATTTACTATCTGTTTCATGTCCTTATTAGCCATTTGCATATATTGTTTGCAAAAATATCCATTCAAATCCTTTGTCCTGCCGGGCTCGGTGGCTCAGCTTGTAATCCAGCGCCTTGGGAGGCTGAGGTGAGTGGATTGCCTGAGCCCGCAGGTTCGAGACCCACCTGGGCAACTTGGCAAGACCTCATCTCTACAATAAATCAAAAAATTAGCTGGGCGTGGTAGCGCGTGCCTGTAGTTCCAGCTACTCGGAAGGCTGAGGCGGAAGGTTCGCTGGAGCCCAGCAGGTTGAGGCTGCGGTGGCCGGGAGCGGCCATTGCACTCCAGTCTGGGTGACGGAGTGAGACTCCAACTCAAAAAAAAAAAAAAAAAAGAAACAAATCCTTTGTCCTTTTCTATATTGAGTTTTTTGTCTTCATATCATTGAGTTGTAGGAGTTCCTTACATATTTTGTATGCAAACTCCTTATCACAAATAAAATTTGCAAATATTTTTCTCCCATTCTCTGAGTTGTTTTTTCACTTTATGGTATCCTTTGAAGCACAAAAGTTTTTAATTTTGACAAGTCCAATTTATCTGTTCCTTTCTTGTTCCTGGTGCTGTTGATGTCTTAACTAAAAAACTAATGCCTAAACCAAGGATACAAAGTTTTCTTATATCTTTTCTTTTAAGAGGTTTGTTAAAAAATTGTTTTAGATTCAGGGAGTATACATACATATTCATTATATGGATATACTCTGTAGTGGTGGGATTGGGTCTCAGGTGGTCCATTCCCCAGATAGTGAACATTGTACCCCATAGGTAGTTTCTGGACCCTAACTTCCTTCTCTCTCCCCCTTATGTTGAGTTCTTCTTACATTTACATCTCTGATCCATTTTGAATTCATTTGTGCACATGATCTGAGGTAAGGATCCAACTTCATTTGTTTGCATGTTGACAACTAGTCGTCTCAGCAGCATATGTTGAAGAAATCATTCTTTCCCCAGTGAATGGCATGGCCACTCTTGTGGAAAATCAATTGACCAAATATGTATGAGTTTATTTCTGGACCTCAATTCTATTCCATTGGTCTATCTGTGTCTGTTTTTTGCCAGTACTACGTGTTTTGATTACTGTAGCTTTGTGGTAAGTTTTGAAATTGGGAAGTGTGAGTCCACCAACTTCTTTTGCATGATTGTTTTTGGTATTCAGGTTCCTTTGCATTTCCTCATAAATTTTAGGATCAAGTCTTGAATATTAGAAGAACACCTGCTGAGATTTTGATGAGAATTGTGTTGAATCTGTAGATCAATTTGGGAAACATTCTCATTTTTAAAAATACTAACTTTTGTGATCCATGTGCATGAATGCTTTTCAATTTATTTAGATCTCTCTTTCAAGAAATTTTTTTTTTAGTTTTAAGTGTACAAATCTTGTACTACTTTTTAATTTTTTCTAAGCACTTAATACTTTTAAAATACTTTTTAATGTTATTATAAAAAAATCGTTTCCTTAATTTCCTTTTTGGTTAACTGTGAGTCTATAGGAATTCATTAATTTTTATATGAATATTGCATCTTTGTTGAATGCATTTATTAGTTTTACCACCTTTTCGTGAATTCTTTAAAATTTTCTGACATTTTTTAGAAATCACTTTTGGTAGGTCTTTAAAAAAAGGAAAGAAGATCAGCGTCTTGGTCCAGAAGCATTTCCGTCTGTAAGAATATGATGCTGCCTGTAGAGTTAGCACTGAACAAGTTGCTTCCTCCAGCAAGGTGTCTGGGTGTTTAAGTCTGAGGACCTGAAAAATAAAGAAATAATCAGTACCAATCAAAGCTTTCTAAATGCAGCATTCTTTCAGTGTCATAACCTTTGAAGAGAGTTGCTGATGTGGAAGGGTAATAAAGCTCATTCAAGGTGAGGATGTCAAAAATTGTTAGGTATTGAGATCCAAGTGTGACTTGCAATCAGTAAGAATGCATTCATTCTGATAGTGGGCTGTAATGTATTTCATGCTTTCTCAGAGACTATAGGGAAGAGTAGACAAATTGGAAATATGTAGGGCATACTTCTACTGTAAAAACAAGCTCCCTTGTGTACAAAAATGTATAATTTGTTTTTGAGTCTACATATCACGAATTCCTGATTTTCTTTAATTTGAGTAATCTTTAGTGACTACTGATTAAATCAAATCAAAAGTTATCATGCACCTTAATTTAGTACTGATGCTTTTTCTTGATAATAGAATTGTTTTGGACTTTTTCACATTAAGCAATCTTTTTATTAGACATTTTAACCCTCCTTCTTTCTTTTTTTAATTGACAAATAAAAATTGTACATATTTATCCTGTAAAACATGTAATCTTTATATATGTATACATTGTGGAATAGCTAAATCAAGCTAATGAACATATGCATTTCATCACATAATTATCATTTTTGTGGCAAGAACACTTAATATCTACTCTCTTACCAAATTTCAAAAATAAGATATGTTATTAAATTATAGTCACCAAGTTTTCCAACAGATCTCTTGAACTTATTCCTTCTATCTAACTGAAATTTTGTATTATTTGACAAATATCTGTCCAACACACGTACCCTCAGGTCTAGGTAACCACTATTCTACTCTATACTTCTATGAGTTAAATTTATTTAGATTCCACATATAAGTGACATTATGATATTTGTTTTTCTATGCCTGGTTTATATCACTTAACACAAGTCCTCTAAGTTTAACCATGTTGTTGCAAATGACAGGATTTTCTTCTTTCTTTTAAAAAAAACTGAATAGTATTAATTAGTGAAGCTGTTAGTTTCTGGGCTTTTCTTTGATTGAAGACATTTTGTTACTGATTCGGTCTACTTGCCTTCTTTGTATCTTTGGATTTTCTATTTTTCCATTTCTTCATTATTCAGTCTCATTAGATTGTATGTCTAGGAATTTATCAATTTCTTATATGTTATCAAATTTATTGGTGTATAATTGTCCATACTAGTCTCTGATGAACCTTTAAATTTCTTTGGCATTAGTTGTAATGTCTTCTCTTTCATTTTGGATTTATTTGTCTTCTTTTTTTTTTCTTAGTTTACCTTAAGTTTTGTTGATTTATCATTTCAAAAAACAAACTATCCATTTATTTTATATTTTATAATATCTATTTAGTTTATTTCTGATTGATCTTTATTATTTTCTTCCTTCTACTAACTTTGGCTTGGATTGATCTTATTTTCTAGTTCCATGAAGTGTAACATTAGATTATTTACTTGAGATCTTTCTTCCTTTTTGATGTAGGCACTTATTGCTATAAATTTCCATCTTAGAAGAGTTTCTTCTATATCAGTAAGTTTTGATATATTGTCTTTTCATTTTCTTTGTGTCAGATTATTTTAGCTTTCTTTTTAATTTTTTTAAAATTTGAACTATTGGTTATTGGAGAAAATGCAGTTTCATTTCCACATATTTGTGAATTGTCTGAAATTTCTCTTTTTTATTTCTAGTTTCATATCATTGTAGTCACAAAAGGTACTTGATAAGACTTCAATATTCTTAAATTTGCTAAATTTTGTTTTGTGGTCTAATATATATATATATTCTAGAGAATATTCTGTGTTCATATGAGAAAAAATGTGCATTCTGCCTCTGTTGAATGAAATGTTCTGTATGTGTATATCCAGTCTGTTTTCCCTGAAGTGTACTTTAAGTCCAATATTATTGTCTAGATGATCTGTCCATTGTTGAAACTGAGGTATTTAAGTATCCTATTATATTTATATTTTTGTATCTCTCTTCCTATCTATTAATATTAACTTGATATATTTTGGGACTCTGATGTTAAGTGCATATATAATTGTTATATTTTCTTAATGAATTGATTGATTTCCTCATTATTATATAATGTCCTTTTTATCTGATTCTATAATTTTTTTTTTGAGTTGGAGTCTCACTCTGTCACCCAGTGACCTGCTTGGCTCCAGCGATCCTTCCGCCTCAGCCTTCCAAGTAGCTGGAACTACAGGCATGCGCTACCATGCCCGGCTAATTTTTTTTTAATTTATTGTAGAGATGAGGTCTCACCAAGTTGCCCAGGTGGGTCTCGAACCCGCAGGCTCAGGCAATCCACTCACCTCAGCCTCCCAAGGTGCAGGATTACAGGCTGAGCCACTGAACCCGGCTTGATTCTATAATTTTTGACTTACAGTCTATCTTATTTTATCTGAAGTAACTAGACTACTTTTGCTTTCTTTGGTTTCTATTTGTATGAGATATCATTTTCCATACTTTCACTTTCAATTATGTGTGTTCTTACAAGTGAAGTGAGCCTCTTATAGGCATCATATAGTAATGTGTTGTAGTTTTTTTTCCTCCATTCAACCACTCCATGTCATTTGACTGGAAAATGTAATCTATTTACATTCAAGGCAATTGATAGGTAAAGACTTGCTACTGCCATATTTGTTAATTGTTTTCTGGTTGTTATGTAGATACTTTGTTCCTTTCTTCCTACCTTGTTGTCTTTTTTGTGATGAGATGATTTTCTCTAATAGTATGCTGCAATTCCATACTTTTAAATCTTTTGTGTATCTAATACAGGTTTTTGCTGTTTGGTTACCATGACGCTTACACAAAACATCTTACAGTTAAAATAGTCTATCTTAAGTTGATAATAACTTGATGTTAATTACATAAAATAACTACCACTTTTTCTCCATTGTTCCATGTTGTTGACATCACAATTTACATATTTTATGTAATGTATTCCTTAATAAATTATTGTAGATAGGATAATTTTTAATGATTTTATCTTTTAACATTCATACTAAAGACATAAGTTATTTACATACCACCATTACAGTATTGGAATATTCTGAATTTGACTGTGTACTATTACCAGTGAATTTTATTTATTCATGTTATTAATTCATAATTTTTTTTTCATTTTGAATAACTCCCTTTAGCATTTCTTTAACTTTTGGTGGTGATGAACTCCCACAGCTTTTGTTTGTATGTGAAAGTTTCTATATCTCCTTCATTTCTGAAGCACAATTTTGCCATGTATAGTATTTTTGCCTGGCAGTTTTTTTTTTCTCCCTGCAGCACTTTCAATATATCATTCCACTCTTTCCTGGCCTGTGAGGTGTTCCTGGTAGACTTATTGAAATTCCCTTGTGTGCGACTTACTTTTTTTTTCTTGCTTCTTTCAGGATCTCTCTTTGTCTTTGTTATTTAAGAGTTTAATTATAATATTCCTTGGTATACTCTTCTTTGGGTTGGCTCTAGCTGGCCTGTGATCTTCCTATACTTGGATATTTATATCTTTACTCAGATTCGGAAAGTATCTCACTATTCTTTCTAAAAACAAAACAATAACAACAAAACACCTTTCTACCACTTTCTTTCTCTCTTCTGTTTCTTAAATTTCTGTAACTTAAATATTTGCTCCTTTGAGGCAGGTCCATGTATCCCATAAGATTTCTTTATTCTCCTCTGAATGTATATTTCTAAATAATCTATCTTGGACTTACAAATTCCTTCTTCTGCTTGTCAGTTCTCCTGTTGTTGCTCTCTGCTGTGTCTTTCTGTTTGATTTCTTTTTTATAATTTTAATATGTTAAATTTTTGTTTTAGACATTTATTATTTTCTTGATTTATTGAATTGTTTATCTGTATATTCTCAAAGTTTGCTGAACTTCCTCAAAATAATTATTTTAAATTGTCAGAAAGTTTATATATCTTTATTTCTTTGATGTCAGCTACTAAGAAATTATTATGCTCTTTTTGTGGTGTTATGTCTTTTGGGTTTTTCATGCTTCTTATTGCCTTACATTGATGTCTGTACTTTTGGTTGAGCAGTCAGCTTTTGCAGAGTTTACAGGCTAGTTTTCCTGTGGAAAGACCTTCTCCTAGGGGTGCATGTGTGAGGACACTTGTTTGGTAGATTTAGCAGTTCTGGCACCATTGAAGGTGCCAGCTATGTAGTCCATGTGCAGTTCTGTCAGATGAGTTTTACGTTGTTGAATATTGCAGGGATACTTAGTGGCAAATACTGTGGATAACCACCGTGGTGATGAGGGTTGGTGGAATGTTCAGTGGCAATGGCTAAGTTCTCCTGATCTCATTTTCTCCCACTGTGGAAATTGTAGCTGAAAGAATCCCTGTTGTTACTGGATCTGCCTTGTAGACTCACTTGCAGTGGTTGTAGCACCGGTGTTAGATGAGTGGGGCCCATGCAGGTGCCATGGAGTTGAGAGGCTAAAGCATGGCAGACATGGAGGGACTATACTACTGGAATCAATGAAAATACACTGGTGCCAGTGTTGCAGGCTCCCTTGCTGTTATGTTGGTGATAGAATTCAAGGCATGGATTATTGTCAAACAACTGACAGAACCAAGAATGGGAGTACAGGGAAAAGTAGAATCAGAGTGGCATCAGTGTTGGAACAGGATTTAGTTCTTCATGACTGCTGAGCTATTATTGTCCAAATCATGGCCCTGTGCAATGAGGGCTTGACTCTGTGGCCAAGGGTATAAACTAGTTTGCGTTGACAATGGCTCCAGTGTCTGAGACGTAGTAGAGCCAATTGTAGACACAGAGCCTAGTTGTGGGATGTGAGCATTCACAGAGCAGCTGTGGCTCCGAGCGCAGCCATGGCTTCTGGATCAGGGAACACGTGGGGTTGGGAGAGGTGCTAGTTTCTTTCCTGAAGTGATTCTTCTACAACTACTTCTTGTAGTAGGGTGTGCAGCTATGTTTTCCTCCCTGGGGTTCCCTGGTGGAAATGGTTGTTGGTTGCCTCAGTGACAAGAGATTCCAGTGTCCTCTGTGGAGCAGGCTGCTGGGGACCACAGTGGTTCCTGTCACATGGCTGATATCAGTTGCTTACACTTTTCTTCTTTGCTCATAACGTTCTTCTAGTGTTTCAGGTATGCTGATCTTGCCAGCTATTCTTTCTATGTGGATGTTCTCTATATGTTTGCCCTTGTGTTGCTGCAGATTCTCTAATGGACCCTTGAGTCATCTCTGGGTTATTTTGGTTTGTAAATAGCTGTTATATTTTTGTGATGGGGGATAAAGGATGGTATCTTCTGCTCCACTGTCTTGTTGACATTGCTTTCTGAAAATTCAGAGTTTAAAATGAAGGAATATAATGAACTAAAAATATATAATTCATAGTTTTAAAGGCACTTAGAAAGAAAATGTAGTTTAAACAAAACACAAGATTACTAATAAAGTGGTAGCAATAAAACAATAAAATCAGACAACTATTATTTTTTTTTAAAAACCACACACATACTGAGAAAAGTAAAACAGCTTCAAAACCTTGTTTCTGCCCCAATTTAAAAATTACTGATATAATGAAACAAGGCATAATTGGAACTGATTTAAAATCTTGTCAACATCAACATTTTTGGCAGCATAGACCATCCCATAACTTTAAAAGTTGAGCCCCAGCATCTTTTACAACCCAATTGTATAAAGCAAGATCAAATATTTTCTGTATTAAATTCTTGAGGCTCACTTAAGAGACACTAAAGATTAAAACTCCCTGAGTCAGTGACAGACTTGTCTATCAACAAATATGAAAATTCCTGAATAACAATGTCTTTAACCATTGGCTTTCAAATACTCTTGCTCTCATAACTCAGTAAAGCATCTTGTAAAATTATGTACTTCTAATTAAATTTCTTTATAAATTATCATGTTCAAGTTGTAATATTAAAATAACTTCAAAGGAAACTACAGTATAGTGTAAATAGTGACATTGGACAATTAAATTGCTCTATCTCTTTTTAGGACTTTTCAATGAAATATAAATAATATATTATTTTTATATCCATTATCATATGCTTAAATATAAGCAAATATATTATCTCTGAACAGTTGGAAATGTTAGGCCATTTTTTAAAAAATTAGTATTTGTGCTCCATTTCTCCCACCAAATTTATTATAATATGATGTATTTCTCCTTATAATTACTCTATTGATTACCCTATAATATTCTAATGACTAATATGTGTATATTTTGAAGTATTGCATTTTTTATTTGCTATGATAGAAGACTATAGTTTTTTTTAGATAGAGTTGTAATCACAATATTAATTAGTACACAATTGGTCAAGATAATATAAACATGACAGAATTTTTGAGAAATAATTTTTTATGATTTTATAGAGAAATAATTATTAAATGTAAAAAATGTTTGAAATGTTGCCTTTTAATAAAATGGATGTTGATTTTCTTTTCTTTCTTATATTTATACATTCCTAAATGAATATTACTTATTGCTGAAACGAACAGGCCTGAACACAGATTTTTATCCTTATTTTGAGTTTTTAATAGTATTGACAACCTTGTTCACACAAAAAAGTAGACAAGTAGAAGTTTTTGTTTTAGCCATTCAATTATTTGAAGTCGTTCTAAGTTGCGTGCCAAAATAACCTAGTGATCCACCATCAAATATTATTTTAATGATCTATTAGATGACAACTTGATTAGATTCCTCTCGTTTCTAGGAAAGCAATGAAGTGGAAACCACTTGCCTTGAAAGGTGATTTGTTATCCAGTAATTAGAGTCATTAACTTTCCCCAAACCAATATGATTATAGAAATTGTTCCTTTGATATCCTAGAGGTTTTTACCACGTGAGCCAACGTTTAGAAATAAAGTGGAGTCATTCTTTCTTTTACAAGGGCTGAGAGGGTTATTAAAGGGAAGGAGAGAAAGAGGAATCAGCACTGCCCTTCCATCACGTGTGCCCTTCTTAAGCAGATCTACTTTGGGAAAAACTATGAAAGTTTAAGACCTAAAAAGTAGGATTTTTGTAAAATACATGCATTTCCATAGTAGGGAAGTCTTTGCCTGAGCTAAGGATACACATATTCTAGATTGAAGACTTCAGACAAGTCAAAATAGCATTCACTGTTTATTTGAGCCAAAGTTCTAAGATTGGTAGTTTCTGAGTTGGTTATATGGTTTCACAGTTTTTTTCTGGTACCTACACTTCATCCGTTCTTCACTAATGGTGTTTTGATTGTTACAGTAGCTCCAAGCACCATTGTCTCAAGTGGCAATGGCAAAAGCAGGAAATAAGAGAGAAAAGATTATAACTTTTCAGGGGAGAAACAACATTCCCAGTGGCCTTAAGTAGATTTTTCATTTATCAGATGAGGGTATCATGCTCAAACTTAGATCAATCAAAGTCAATGGCAACAGTATTCCCATAAATATAATAGGCCAGTTTTGATCTAACCCCTGATTAACTGGGGCTAGGCATGATGCCACTCCCCCTACCAAATCAGATGTTTATAGCAAAGAATTAGGATGTGGTACCAGTTATCGTCAGTGCTTTTGGAATACCCCCATGACAATTTTATTACGTTGTGCCCTTTAACATTTTTTTGTATACCAAGTGCCTATTTGTGATCACTGCCCACCATGTGTCTCTTTGTTTTATGAACTGTCTTCAAGCTGACAGAACCTACTTCACTCATATGTATGGGCAGTCAAAAGTGCCTGGGAATTTGCGGTCCCATTCCCCTTCCTTGCCAAGAGATGTTTAACCAATAACCAACTGGTATGGGGAGTATACATCCTCAAGCTTCTTTGAGTTATGTGGAAACAACTGTCAAGCATGGCCAACATGATCTCTAAAGCCCCTCTGAGAGATTTAGCCAAAGTCACCCTCCACGGGGCTTTGCTTGTATGGCATCCTTGGTTAAGTTCCTCCTCATACTGAGCCATTTTTCCTACTCTCCTATCAATTTTTCCAGGAATATTTTGAAACAATCACTTTTACATGAGTGCTTGCCTCAGGATCTGCTTATGAAATATGCAGCCTAATACAAGAGAGTGGGCTATTAGATAATAATCATTATCTGGTTATTTCAGAACAGAGAGTATTGCGATAGAGATATCTGGGGAAAAAGCACACAAATAGTTTACTACTTGCAAAACAGAGCCTACAAATGAGTCTTTAGGCAGCAAACAAATCTGTCAGCTTACTTGTACAACCTGTATAACTTTTAGGCAAACACACTCCCAAAAGATTCCTTAGTTTGGAATACATAATTGCTAAAATAAATTCCAAACCTATAATGCTTTGGCTTGCAAAATATAGCTGGATAAAATTTTATCACACAACTCCCAAGTTGGCTAAATGAGAGAATTCAGAATTGAGGCATCCATGACAGTAGAACTTTGCATATTTGGACTACAAAAATACATTAGAATTTCTTTACAGTTTCTCAGTAGATTTAGAGAGCAAAATTATCTCTCCATATTATATGTACTATGCCCCTAAAATGATAATATTTATTCTCTAACTACATGTTGAGATCAGTTTTATTATATGAAATCTATCTTATTTCTTGCTAGCAATACTTCCTATGAGTAATCTCTATGTACATTGCAACATTCAGTGGAAATACTTATATTTTCAATATATTAAAATCACTTTAAAATTATTTTTAGATTCAATGAATACATAGGTATAGCGTGATAGAGAGAAAGAGACAAAGGGATAGAGAGAGAGAGAGCGAGAGAGAGAACATTTCCCAGTCTAATGAAGGGATGCTGAACAGAAAATCCCCCTGGAGATGAGCTAAATGTTAAAGCACACATGTTGACAATGCCCTTAGAGAAAATTGGTGAATGGAATGATAACCTATAATAAAATTATCTCTATGAATTAATTTGTCTACTATATGCAATGCACTGTGATATGTATGCATATATAATTGTCTAAATTTGGGATTTATAATACCTCCCTATGAATTAAATGCAATTATACCCATTTTGCCTATGGGTAAATGAGATTCAACAAGATTAAGATACATTTTCAAAGACATACAGCAAACCAATAAGAAAGCTGAGATGTAAACATAGATCTGTATGAACCTTAAGTATGTGGTACTACACCATTGTCCCTGTGCCACTTTATGAGACAGGAAATGTATTGCTTTAGAGGGAATCACACTGTATTGTTCTTCTGATGTTTTGTTAAGGAAAACTCGGTGTACTTCCACCCAGTCTATAGGTATGATCGGTAAGAATATGAATTGGGACAAATAAGGAAAGAAACTGGACTTGTAATGAAGAATCCAGGAAAAAAAAATCCATGCGTGCTGCTGCCATGGTATCTAATGAACTCTGTAGCCAGTGTGTTGGTCATATTCATATTAGTTTTCATTTATTAAGGAGCATGGCACAAAAGCCAGACAAATAATTCCTCATAGAAGGTAGTAAGTCATAGGAGAGAGGCTATTCCTAACTCCAACTGATAAATTGGAATCATCATCTGAATTTCACAGAGCCAGAGTACACTCTCTAAGGAGGAGATATTGGATTAGGTATATGCAATTTTTTTGTTGTTGTTAAAGGATGTATCTTTTTGTTGTTATTAAAGGATGCTATAAAAAACACTGTAGATTGGGTACCTTCTAAATAAAATGTATTTCTCACATTTTTGAAGGCTGAGAAGTCAAAGATCCAGGCACCAACAAATTTAACATCTGGTGGGATCCCATTTCTCCTGGACAGCACCTTCTTCCTGCATTCTCACATGGTGGGAGGAGTTAATTATCCTTCTAGGGTCTCTTTTATAATGGCACTAACACCATTCATGAGGGCTCCACCCTTGTAATATAATCACTTCTCAAAACGTTCCATTGTTTAATACAGAGAATAAGTGAGGTATTCATTATCCATTAGAAAAAAGAAAGAGGCGTCTAGTTATAGAAATAATGTATTGATTTGGGAAAGAAAATACCTCGTGCCAAATTATCTAAATTTCATTCACAGTAGCAAACTTAAAATGGAATATTATTTAAGCACTCTTAAAATTTCTTGTCCAACTTCTGCACTGGAAATGTTTCATTCCTATATTTTATCCTTTAACTTCAGAATCCAGCCTTCATCCTAGAACTTCTCCCTCTTTTTTGTGTCTCCCTTTTCCCCTCAACTATTGTTGATTCTTTATAGTTGACTGATTAGAGTCAAAATGTCCTCTTCTTTCTTCCCTTGTTTAAGTTTCATTGAGGCATAATTTATATTATACAAAATTCACTCATTGTAAGTGCAAAATTCAATGATTTTTAGCAAATTTATGCATGTGTGCAACACACAATCCAGTTTTATAGTATTTACATTACCCCCCTGGGGCCGCCCGCCCCGCCCCCCCCGCCCCCCCCCCCCACCCCCCCCCGGGGGCGGGGGCCGCGAAGGGGACCCGGAAGGGGCAC
>CAUYQG010122987.1:0-71421 GCA_963574415.1 Tarsius wallacei | reverse complement strand
GAGGAGGGGGATTGGATCAGCCCCGGACTCACCACTGATCTTCCTCATCCTTTTCTGGTCACACCCTTTGTCCCACACTGGATCAGGGTAGTGGGTGGGGTGCCTGAGACTCAGCACTCATCAGGTCCCTCTGAAGTTTGTGCTTTCAGGATATTCCCTCTGGGTCATGATCAACCCCTAAGTAGTTGATTTACCAGTCACAGAGATCAAATCTGTTGCTCTGTGGTGAGCAAGTCAGAGCACTTTCCTGCCCTGTTTTCAAGATGTTGGTGGGGTGCCTCTTTCATCTTCTCTGGTGGGCCTCTACCTCTGGGCTCCCTCCACAGTCCTGGCTGCCAGTGTCTGACCTGGTGCTGAAGTGGTGATGCAAAGCCTGGAGCTGTCAGTCTCTTCCCAATGCTTCTTTGCAGGAAAACTTTTGTCCATTAAAAAATTGACGCTCAGCTTCTGTGACCTGGAAAGCACTAGGGGCCAAGCAGAGATGCTGCAGCACTAGCTGCTTCACCAAGAGGGCCCTGGCCTCTTGCTCACGAGCCCCCACTTAGTCAGTCTTGCCCCACATTTTCTTCCCAGGAAGGGTTTTGTTGCTTAAAAAAAATTTAAAAAAATGGCGCTTGGCTTCTGTGTCCTGGGAATTGCTAGGGTCCAAGCTGAGCAGCTGCAGCAACAGCTGCTGCACCTGGAGAGTCCTGGCCACTAGTTCCCCAGCCCTCCCTCATTCAGCCACTTACACACCTACTCACTCACCAGCACATAAACAAAGTTTTCCATACACTCACTCATACCAGGACTCGCATAGTCTGGCTCGGCTGCCATCTCCCCCTCAACTCGAAGAGTCCTTTTGATAACCTCCAAGACCCCCATGAGCATGGCTATTGCTCCCTGTGGTCTCATCTTCTTGAACTTCTATTCCCCTAGCTCACCTGGAATCTTCTTTTTGGTTCTCAAACATGCCAAGCAAGCTCCTACCTCAGGGTCTTTGCACCAGCTGTCTCCTTTAATTGAATTACTCATTTCCCAGATTCCCACATGGCTCACTTCTTCACCTCATTGGTGACCCTGCGTGATACTGCCTCATCAAAGAGGCTTTCCCTGACCACCCTTCCTAAAATAACCCTCCCTCTTCTCTTCTGGTCCTTACTTCCTAGTGTTTGTTTCAACCTGACATTGTGTCATATGCTAATTAGATGACTAGTTGATTGTAATCAAAGGGGCTGTGTGCATCTTTCCCCTATTGTGCCCTCAATGCCTGCAACAGCACCTGGCACATAGTAGGCACTCAGAGCATCAGATGAATAAAGGACTCATTGAACAAGCACAGGGGTCAAAGGGGCAGTAGGGGAAACACAAAGAACAGAAGTAAAGGAAAGGGAAACTTTAGACAAAGCTTCCATGTGTGGGCATCTGTGGGTAAGGACATCCGTCTGCCAGAGAGCCCAGGGCAAGAACAGAGCGTGGATGAGCTTTGGTACCATTTGAAGAAGACTGGCATGAATGAAGCCTTTTGCCAAGGTTCCTAGTGGCCGCTGGGCTCCCATTAGAAGCTGGGTAGGCAGTGCAGCCCCTGTGAAGTTAGCATCCTTGGCAGCCAGCTGCTTCCAGATTCCCTTCTACAAAGGCTGATAATCCACCAGGGCTTTTCCCTGGATGTACTGTGTTTCATGTCCTTTGCTTGCATACTGCAAGGCATAAAATAGAGCAAAACCAAGCAGGTCTTGTCCCTGCTACTTGCATGTCTGATTGAAGATGTGTACTTGAAGAGGTGTGTGTGAGTTAGGCCTCCTGAGGAGCAGAGGGGCATATTCATCACTGTTGGTTGTTGATAATTTGTTTCTTCCAGGGACTGGGTCAGAATATGGAGCCTGTTGTCCAGTTCTCCACTCTTTGTGTGTATAGGCCACTGTCGAGCCATGGGCTACTAGGATTTACCTTCACAGGCAACCTCGTCCCATGGCTTCATTGAGAGCTAGCAGCCTCTCCACACTGGGGCCACCCAAGCAAGGGCTCACCCTGGAGGAGGTGACAACTGTCATTCTCTGGGTGCCCACAATAGCCGGTATCAAGCTAGGCATTTACGTATTTATGATTTCCTGAGTCCTCACTGTGAAATGGGCTTCAATATTCTCTTACAAACTACAGAGGAGGAAAGCGGGGCTCAGAGAAGCCATGTGACTTTCTCAAGCTCCTATCTCTATAAAGTAGCAGAAGCAGGAGATGAAGCCTTGTCTTGGACCTCCAAGTCTGACACTCGATTTGTCACAGCACATAAAGGAGCAGAGACCTCTTCCTGTCCCTGCTTGGAGATGACCAGCACTCTGTTGTTTTCCTTATCACTCTCGGATCAACCGTTCACCCCAGGATCTCAGGTGGGAGCATAAATGTGTTTCCTATGGGGAAGAAGGAGCAGGGTGGTTTGGCTGCTGGCCAGGAAACTCCCAGAGATAAACTGCAGAAGGAGGAGTTGGATCTGTCCCAAATAATCTCCAGTTTGGGGAGCCCGAAGTTTGCAGTTGAGAGCTCAGGATCAGGAGTCAGCCTTAGTGGTGTGACCTTGGATGAGTCATTTCTGGTCGTAGACACTCATTCTCTCATCTATTGTATGGAAATAGAAGTCGTCCTTGTGTCTAAATCTCCCAGTGTTGTGCCTGAACACTAGAATGCTCACAGAAAGAGGAAAAGCAATCCAGGATAATGCACTTATAGCCATCACTGCTGCCCCACTTTTTCTTCACCTGACAAACTCTGAGCACCTGCCATGTGCCAGACCCTGTCCTGGGAGTAAGGGCCTAATGGTGAGCAAGACAGTCCTGGTGCTCTTAGAAGGGCTGTGGGTGGCACAGGAGATGGGCATAGCGGAATCCCACCTTGCGGAGGAGCCCCCTGAGTTGGGATCTGACTGGTGAGAGGAATTCATTTTTACCAGGTCTGGGGAAGTCCAGGAGGCAGGGGAACAGCCAGGAACCAGCACAGTATCTGGAAAGTCATGGGGAAGGATGGAGCTTTGTTCTCTTCCCTGAGACTAATGGGTGGCCATTGAAAGCTTCTTAACAGTGACTGCTATTATCAAATTTTTTTTTTTTTTTTTTGAGTTGGAGTCTCACTCTGTCACCCAGACTGGAGTGCAGTGCCCGCTCCCGGCCACCGCAGCCTCGACCTGCTGGGCTCCGGCGATCCTTCCGCCTCAGCCTTCCAAGTAGCTGGAACTACAGGCACACGCTATCACACCCGGCTAATTTTTTGATTTATTGTAGAGATAAGATCTCGCTTGCCCAGGCAGGTCTCGAACCCATGGGCTCAGGCAATTCACTCACCTCAGCCTCCCAAAGGCGTGGGATTACAGGCTGAGCCACCGAGCCCGGCTGCTATTATCAAATTTATGTTTTGTTTGAAAAGTTCATTCTGGCTGCTTTTTGGAGCCTGGGTGGAACTGGATGGGAGGTAACCATTGTGCATGAGCGAAGACCAGCTAGGAGGCTACTGAAATTGTTTTGGCAACAGATGAAGGTGACTTGGAGTAGGGCGTTGGATAAACCCATTCTCTGCCTGGCCCCTTGTCCCCTTCTTCAGCCCTGTCTGCTACCACCAAGGACAGACAGTGCTGTAACCTTCTGTTATAGAATGAATTATGCTCCCTTCAAAAAGAGATATGTTGGAACCCTAAGATCAGTACCTCAGTTTGTAACCTTATTTGGAAGTAGGATCTTTGCAGATGGTCAAGTTTAAATGAGGATGTTAGGGTGGGCCCTAATTTAATATGACAATGTTCTTATAAAAAGGAGACACTTGGACACAGAGACAGATATTCAGAGGGAACACAATGTGAAGATACAGAGAAAAGATGACCAACTACAAGTCAAAGAGAGAGGCCTGGAATGGATCTTTCTCTCATGACCCTCAGAAGAATCAACCCTGCCAACACCTTAATCTTAGATTGAGAGATAATAAATTTCAGTTCTTTGGGCCACCCTGTCTGTGGTACTGGTTATGGCAGCTCCAGTGAAAGAAGACACCCTCATCTCTTCGTATCGAAAGGGGACCTCTGAAATCTAGTACACCTGGGTCCCACTCGTGGAAATGCACAGATGCAGGGTTGATGGTGATGGGGGCTCTCCAGGTGATGCCGATGGGCAGCCTGGCTGTGGTAAGCAAGTCAGAGGGGGGAGAACTGGACAGCACAGGTCACGTGTGGGGCTTCCATGTATGTGCATGTATGCCCTTGGTCCTTAGCTCTATCCAGCCAGGACACCAGAAAGCTCTACACTTGGCCTTCATTATGTTCCCTGGATCCCTTTAAAAGTCCCACACACAAAGTACAGCTCTTGGCAAAAGTCCTACAAGAAATAAGTCATATAGAGTCCAAGAATGGGGCTCTGTCACTCATTGGCCTTGCAAACTTAGACAAGACACCCTTTCTGAACCTCAGTTTATCTGTAAAGTGGAACCATTGTCCCTGAAGGGTGCATGGAAGGTTGTGCATAAACAAGGTGGCCACACGCAGCTGGAGGGTTGCATCCTCCCAGGGCGAGTCTGGACTTCATCAGCTGGCTGCTTACCAGGCCAGCCACGGTGGGGCATGTTCTTTTAATTTGAATAAAAGCTCACATGGGTGGGAAGGACCCTGTATGTCAAGTGTCTCACAGTGTTCCCATCATGTAGTAGATGTTCAATGAGTGTTTACTTTCTTCCCTGCACTAATTGTCCATTACACAATTCAGAGGAATGTCTTTCAGAATTTAGGGGATGTCTGCTTCCTCCTTCCTGGCACTGTGATGGATGTAACAATGTGTTTCCCTTTTTGCTCTCACTGCTGGGAAGGTCAAGTCCATTAATTCTTATGCTTGTACAATTGTATTCCACTTTTCTCTGACTCTAATTTATTATGCTTTATTTATGTCATACCAGTTGATTAAATATGTTCTTTGTGGTAAACTACCCAGTCCCTTTGGAGAAAATGTTTCTAAGTAAATGCAGTATGTTGTTAGACTTTGGGCAATACATCTTCTGGTTGTTCTGGGTTCTTTGGCCTGGCGGATAGAGTGAGTGGAATAGCCCTGGCATCTGCATAGCGTTGAGCCTGAACCCTGATCATAGGTTGGGTAGGGAAGATGGTGCATGCCCTGGAACAATGTCTGCCACAGAACTGCATGTTGATGGCATTGTACAGTGAGCAAGAACTCTAAGGATAACCCCAGGTCAGATAACTCCTGTCCCTTGTGACCCAAATTGTGGCCCAAATTGACCTGAGTACTCTCATGTGGGCCCCAGAGTAGTGTCTGTTATCACATTTGCCATCATGATCATTCTTCAGGGCATTGGTTAGACCAGGGTTTCACCAGGCTCCTAAGGACAGTCCATGAGGGCACACTGGGGTCAGGCTTGGCATTGTGCTTAAATAGCGTCTTCGCAGCTCACTTTCAGTCTTTAGTTGCCTAGTGACTGTTTGTCATATGAGGACTTGCCGGGTATTTCTGGATGTGAGCCAAGGGCTTGTCATCTACCCTGGGGCAGTAAAGGAGACTAGCCCACTGCACTGTGTCCTGAGAGGGGAAGGCTTGAAGGTATGCACAAGGAGAGAGCTCCTAGGCTTTGTAGGTGTGCATGGGGCCTTGCTCCAATCTGAGCATGGAATTGTTGAGGGGGGCATGGGGAGAGGAAGGATCTCTGCTTACTATATATTGCCAGAAATGTTTCATAACTATGGTTATGTCCCTGTTTTCTGTATTTTTCTCTCCTTCAGAGTTGAAAACTCTCTGTCTATGGGTTAAACTCAACTCAGAGATGTATTTGTGTGGCTGGCATAGTGTTTTCTACGATATCAGGGCACTTTTAGGTGGGGTCTGTACCACAAGTCTCATCCATCCTCATGGGCTCATCTCTGCCTGTTCCCTTCACTCCTCACTATGTGATTTACCTGGGACAGAGTCTGTGCTGCCCCCAGTCTTTGTATTTTGATCACAGTAAACTTTAGGGTAGGAAGGAAAATATTTACTGAGCATCTACTACATGCCAGTCACTTTTCTAAGCATTTGTACAACACAAGTCTTCTTCATACTTTATATTAATTCTATAATGTAGACATTAATCACATTTAATGTGGAGGAGATGAGCCCCAAGTAAAATGCATCAGGAGAGTGTATCCTAGGATTCAAGCAACCTTGGTTTCTACATAGGCTTCAGGGCTTTGCCTAGAGCTGGGATTCATCAGAGGGAAAAGACTGTTGGAACCCACAAGCCAGCACCTGCCACTCAGACATACCGCCTTCCTAAGTGCCTTCCATTTGGGGCAGGAGAAGAAAAATGGTCCCTTTAGTGATTGCCAATCACTTATGGTTCCACAGCTCACAGATCAGTTTCCATTATGACTGGAGCAAGCCTGCGCCCTTGTGTGATATTTTCCTGGGGCCTTGGAAACACTGCATTTCTGTTTTTGCCTGTCATTATGGGGCTTCTGAAGCCTGTTAGGCCTGAAGGTAGAATTTTGCAAAGAATACACACAGAGGGAAGGAGTTAAGCCTGCTTAGGGCTGTGGCCAACAGCAGTTGCCACTTCTCCTAGGCTGCCTCAGGGACACCAGGGTACAGGAGGGCTATGTCTGCTGCATATCAGTCTACAATGTGAGGACTCTCCTGTGGATGTACAGATATAGGGATGGCACGGGGTGGCAAGGGGCAGGGAAGCTAGCTGGGTAGGTCAGCTTTTCTAAGACAAGGAAGCAGTAGCCAGCCCCTAGGTGTGTTGCTGGAGGAGCCAGCATCTGGAACCTTCCTTCAATTAAGCAGGAGCGGGGAAGGAGCTGCCATCCTCTGGAGAGAGCCTGTCTGGTGTCTGGAGGCATCCCTACTCCTCAGGGGCAGTGACTCCAAATCGTTTGACCGCAGGCCATGCTAGTAATTGTGATGTATTGATGGAATACCATCCAGAGTCATGATTAACTTGGATCAAAGTGCTCAGCAGAACACAGCATTGCAGATAGATTAATTGCTTCAGGAAATGATCACAGTTTGATCTCTGGTCATTTTGTTGTTACTTGAAAACAGAACAAAAAAAAATGATAATCAAATTAGAGAAAATAAATGCTTTTATATTAATGAGGGGAAAAAAAGGAGAAGAGAATAGCATAAACATGTTCAGATCATAAAAAAGACAAGGCACACAGCACAGAGACATTAGCATCTATCAGATATCACTTGCCAACCCAGCGATGAACTGGGAAAGTGGACAGAGGCAGACGGGGTGCCCAAGCCACAGGTGAGCACCCTCAGGCTTCCTGGTGTTCTCACATATGGCACATTATTTCTTTTTTCTTTATATATATATATTTTATTATGGTATTGTGGGGTACAGTTAGGGGTTAGGTATACAAGAATGCTTCCTTCAGGCACCCTTGATGATAAGAGGTGTCTCCCCATCCCCAGACAGATATTTACCACCATTAATCCCATCGCCCTCACCCCTCCCCCCATAGTTTCCCACCACTGTCAGTCATTTTCTTGTGGTAGTACTTTGGATGATCAAGGTCTACTATATGAGTGAGAACATGATGGCACATTATTTCTAAATGTTATGTTTTGGAAGAATAATTTAAAAAAATATATAGATATGTTAATATTTTTTCATGTAGATGGAATATGTTTTATAGGAAAGAAACCACTATTGTCTGTTTTTCTGAAAGCATGAATTAAGTTTTTGAGAAAGATGGCCTATGAGAGAGCTTGGCCTCAAGAGTTGAGTTGATTTTTTGGATGATCTTCTGGGTAGCCGTCTGCCTCCCAGGAGCTTAGGTGAAGGAGGGCTACTTGGAGACCCCCGACCATAGGCCTGGACCATGAAGAAGAAGAGTCTGTTCCTGGAATTTTGGGTTCTTGGGTAGCCTAGTACAAGCAGGACTCTGCTCAGTGTCCATGAGGAGGGCATTTGGTTTCCCCTGTTTGTAAACTCTAGCTCATCCCAATCACCAGTGAGCTAGGACTCAACAAGTATCAAAGAGCTTTTCGATATTATTTTGTTTCTGGTGTGACAGAGGATCTGATGAGCACAGTTGCTACTTTGGTCCTAAATGTGGATGGTGTAGAGGAACCACTTAGTCTAGTAGAAGTGAGAGGAGCCTCCTGACAGGATTCCCAGTTCATGATGGTCAGGCAGGGAAGTCTGGGTAAGCACTGCTCACTCTAGACCTCGGCAGGGAGAGTTTAAAAAAGCCTCAAGAAATCTCAGTGTTTTCATCAAAATAAGGGAAGATAGCACTTCAGGCTGTAGAAACCCAGAATTGAATGTGGGCAAATAAATTTAAATGTCCCTAGTGGAGACAGGAAAGGTTGGGATAGATCAACAGAGCCACATGCAAAGATTTTAGACAAATTTATACTTCAGGCATGGGCAAACGATGAGAATGGGGATACCCAAGGCAGCATATTTAGATCTGCATGAGGCCCTGGATGAAGCTCTTGTCGAGAAAATAGAGAGATATGGAATTTTAAGCAGGGAAATTCAGTTGATATATAACTTTAAACACATGTACCTAGAGGTTATTGATTCACTGATTGATGTCAATCAAAAGAGGGCTTCAGGGTTGACCCTGTCGCCTTCAACATGTCTATCATCTGTGAAGAGTGGTGGACAATGACTGACTGAACACGTGCATGTTGCAGGAGGGCGAGAGGGTTGCCATTTCTTCAGTGCCATACAACCTGCCAGGTAATATATGGGAGGCTGCTTAGTGTAGTGCTCTCAGATTTGTTTATTTGCTTGACAGATTAGGAATGCAAATATCTTCAATGATGGGAACAATATGTCAGAGATAACAAGATAAAATCTGACATGGAAAAATTGAAAGTCTTCCACTTGGGTTCAAAAGGTCAGTTGCAGTGTTTGGTCTATAATTAAAAACAACAATAGTACCTTACACTTATTGTGCTCTGCTACTTATCAGGCATGATGTTGAGTGGTTTCCAGACATTATCCCATTTGGTACTCACATAGCCCCCTGAGAGAGATGGTGAGAATCTCAGTTTTTTCAAAAAAGGAAACTGAAACTTGGGCTTTAAGTGAACTTCCCTAGGTCAGTTGGTATGGTAGACAAAATTATTGTACAGCAAATATTTATTCTTTTCCCTGTATATTGACTGATGAATTTACTTTCATGTACAATTGAAACTGGTTCTGGCTACAAGCTTGCTTTGGCCAGTGGCATGCAGGCACAAGTGTGTGTGCAAGTTCTGAACCTAGACCTTCATGATTCCACCTGCCCCTCTGTTCCTACTACGATGAGAACATGCCCCAGGGATGCACTGTCCTCACACTGGAGCCCTAGAATGAGACATGTGGAGCAGAGCATACAGCTGACTCAACAACTTGTGAGTGTGAGAAATACACCCCAAGATTTTATGGTTATTTGTCGCTTAGCTGTCTTACTGATATATATTGCCAGTTTGTAGCTGGGCTGGGATTCAAATCTAGATAATCTGACCCCAGAGCCCATGGTCTTTGGCTCATCACCGTAGTTCATTGAAAGAAATTAGAGAATAATTGAGGAGAATTACTATATTCCCAAGTATAGTCTTTTGGTTAATTATTTTAAAAAGTCTATTCTCAATTTGTAATTGTAGTCCAATCCTTATCAAAATTCCAACCAAATGTTTTATTGGATTTTAACAAAATGACTAGAAAATAAAGCTGGAAAGGGAAAGCTGGTTTATATATAAATATCCAGAAAACAGAAAATAATGGAGGAGACAAGTATTAACAGATTTTAGAACATATAAACCATTAGTAATTAAATCAGAGAAATACTAGCAGAGAATAGAGATTTACAGCAATAAAGCCTGAAAGAAATCCTAATACATAGAATAATTTAAGGGAAGATAAAGGAGGAATCAAACACTGTATAGAAAGGAAGGATTATATAATAAAAGATGTTGGAAGGGTGTATTAGTTATTTAGAAAAAATAGCTATGGATTTCCTCATGAACCAAAGATAAATAATAGTTTTTTTAAGGGATTAAGTATTAAAAAATCATCAGAAACTAGCAAAAAATAGACCACAATATTTTTCAGATGAAGTCCTACTTTTTAAAGTGATAAAAATATTAAAAAGATGAATAGACACAATGTTATTAAAAATTTAAAACTTCTTTATAAAGAAAAAAAGAAAGAAAGAAATGATGGAGCGAAAAGTATTTGTTATAAATGCATAATGGGAATATTTACCTTGCCTCCTTTAAATTAGTAGGACTGACTTAGAATACCGATTTAAAAATGGACAACATGTGAATAAACAACTGACATCAGGGGAAGTAAGGCTCAGTTCACCTCAAAAGACATGTAGCATACTCCTGCTCTGTGCCTGGCCCTGTGTTCAGTACCAAGATTTCAAAAACAAATGTGACAAAATGAACATCTTCGGGAGTAACCAACAAATTGCAAAATAAAATGAAATCCATGAAATCATTTTATATCTATTGTATATGATTAAAAGTTATAATAATACTGCCAAGGTTGTGATAAAAGTGGTCTTTTCTACATTGCTGGTGGCTGTTTCAATGGGAAAAACCACTTGGAAAACATACCTGGAATTATTAATATGTTCATATGCTTGACCTAATTATCTCACTTGTAAGAATTTATTCTCATAGTATAATTTAAATGAGAAATACATGAATATATATAAGGATTGTATTACAATGCTATCTACCATACTGAATGATTGGAAACAACATAAATGCCCAGTGCAGGGTACAGCTAAGTAAATGATAAGGTTTCCACACAATAGATTATTCTGTAGCCAATAAGGATGATGATTACAAAGACTATGAGAAAATATTTATGATATTACAATAAGTATTGAAATAGCAAAATTGTATCTATAGGGTGATTATAAGTACATAAAAATTAAATATGTAAGTGGCTAGAGACTGGAGGACTCTGGAACTTGACTATTCATGGGATGGCAGGCCTGTGGAAAATTGGCCTCTTTCCAATTGCCTTTAATTTCCATTAGGGTTGTTACATTTTGCAGTTATAAGTAATAATAATAACATTACAATTTTTTTTAAAGATGCAAAAGGACAGAGTGAGGATGCTGGGTCTTAACTGTGCACGGGAGAAAAGAGACTCAGGAGTGTTAGTTGACTTTGAGCTTACCATGAGGGATCACAGTTATGGACCACTAAAAAAATTGGTCAGGAAATTCTTGAAAGCTTTTGCTGAAACACAGCATGAGAACCATAGCACGTCTGGCTTCTGTTATGCAACGTAATTACTTTGAGATTTTCCCACATTGGTTTTTCTGTCAGGGGTTGTTTCTTATTTGTTGCCATGTAGAATTCTATTGTATGAATATATTACAATTTATTTATCCATTCTCTTGTTGATAAACATGTGAGTCACTTCTAGTTTTAGAC
Source organism: Tarsius wallacei (assembly GCA_963574415.1). Lineage (NCBI taxonomy): Eukaryota > Metazoa > Chordata > Mammalia > Primates > Tarsiidae > Tarsius > Tarsius wallacei. The sequence goes on along the minus strand of CAUYQG010122987.1, from coordinate 60,022 downwards.
TATGATAAATAAAACTGTTATCAATGTTTTTGTTCATGTCCTTGGTGGGCATATGTATTCATTTATCTCAGATATATATCTAGGAGTGGGACTGCAGGATTATAAAGTAGACATATGTTTCATCTTAGAAGATGCTGGTAAACATTGTCCCAAAATGGTTGCAGCAATTCTTATTCCCATCTGAAATATGTGAAAGTTTCAGAAACTCTACATTCTCAACAACACTAAGTGTTGTTAGTCTTTTTAATTTTAACTCTTCTGAAGGGGGTAGAGTTGAAGTCACTCTATGATTTGAATTTTCCATTTTCCTGATGACTAAAGATGTCAGACATTTTTTCACATCCCTACTGTGACAGGATGTCCTCCTTTATAAAGAGCTTTTTCAGATCTTTTTCCCACTTTATTTTTTTAGTTGGGTGTTGATCTTTTTCTTTTTGACTTGTAAGAGAATTTTAAAAGATAAGTATTCTGAATATAAGTCTTTTGGGGACATGTATTATGAATATCTTGTCATTTTTTCTCGTATTTTTTTCACTGTCTAGTATCTTTTGTTGAGCAACAGCTATTACTTTTAATAAAATATAATTTCTTTTATAAATGGTTGTGTGCTATTTTAAATCTTTGCCTACCTTAAGGTCATGAAGCTATCTTCTTATTTTTCACAAGATTTATTGTTTTAAATTTTACATTTAGGTCTGAAGCTGCATAATGCCTGGGAAAGGTAATCACTGGGGAGTCTCTGCCACTGTTTTCACTTGGATTTATTCGTTTTATTTCTAAATTTAATTCTTTTTTGTGGTATTGTGAATGGAATTGTTTTATTAATTTTATTTTCATTTTCATGCTAGTATAGTTTTTTTGTAAATACTTTAGGATTTTAAAAAATATATAAACATGTGTAATTTTTAATATATAAGCTGTGTAATAAAGATAATTTTATTTTTTTCTTACTTTCTGCTTCTTTCTGGATGTCTTTTATTACTTTGTCTTGTCTAACTGGCATGACTGGACGTTCCAGTACAATGTTGAGTAGAGGTTGCAAGAGTGGATATCTTTGTCTTGTTTCTGATCTTAGTGGGAAAGCATTGAGTCATCCATCATTAAATATGATGTTAACTGCAGATGTTTCATAGATGCCCTTTATCAGGTTGAAAAAGTGTGCTTCTATTCCTAATTTTTTGAGCATTTATATTTTGTCACGAAAGGGTGTTGGACTTTGTCAGATGCCTTTTCTGCATATGTAGAGAAGTGGTTTTTGTATTTTTTTCTTTAATATGGTATATTTAATTGACTGGTTTTCAGATGTTAAATAAATCTTGCATTTCTAGGATAAATCTCACTTGATCTTTGTGTATAATCCTTTTTATACACTGCTGGATTTAGTTTGCTAGTATTTTGTTGAAATTTTTTTGCATCATATTCATAATGGATATTGGTCTGTAGATTTCTTTCTTTGTGATATCTTTATTTGATTTTAGTGTCAGGCTAATACTAGCCTCATATAATGAATTTAGAAATGTTCCTTCCTCTTCTGCTTTTTGGAAAAGTTTGTGAAGTCATGGCTTTAATTATTCTTTAAATATCTGAAAGAATTCACTAGTGAAGACATCTGTGCCTTGGCCTTTCTTTGTGGGATATTTAAAAATTACTAATTCAATTTTTAAATTTGTTATAGGTATGCTCAGATATTTTGTTTCTTTTTGAGACAGTTTTAGTAGTAAAATGATTACTTGAAACAAACTAGAACAGATTAATAGTAGCTAAATTTAAATGTTATACAAAAACTCTGCTTTAATATTGCCATTTTCTCACCCCTTTTTGTACTACTATTATTGCCAAACAAATTGCATACTTATATATTTTAAGCCTGCCAACACTGTTTTATACGAATTATTTTAGGTAGTTGTATTTTAATAAAATAAGAGAAGAATGTTACAAAAATACATTTATATTTTTTTATTTACCCATATTGTTACTTGATCAGTGCTCTTAATTTTTCATGTCAAGTCAGATTATTGTCTATTTTCCTTTCGTTTCAGCCTAAAGGACATCTTTTAGTATCTCTTGTAGGGCAGATATAATAACAACAACAAATTTTCTCCATTCTTGTTTATCTGGGAAGGTCTTACTTTCTCCTTCACTTTTACTGAGTAGTTTTGCTGGGTATAGCATTTTTGACTGGCAGTCTTTTTCTTTCAATACTTTGAATAAATCTTCCACTGCCCTTTGTGTCTATGGTCTCTAATGATAAGTCAGATAATAATCTTATTCCTTGTTGTTGATGGGCCATTTTTTTCCTGCTGCTTTCAAGAGTCTCTCTTTGTCTTGTGTTTTATGATATGCCTACATGTGGTAAATCCCCTGAGTTTATTCTTCTTGGCATTCTTCTTGAGCTTCTTAGATGTGTAGATTAACTTTTTCATCACATTTGGTACATTTTGGGCCATTACTTTACAAATATTCTTTCTTTCCCTTTAACTCTTTCCTTTAATCCTGGGACTCCCCTTATGTTTATGTTGGTGTGCTTGATGGTGTCCCACAGGTGTCTAATGCTCTGTTTATTTTTCTTTATTCTTTCTGTTCCTCAGGATGCATAATTTCCATAGATCCATATTCAGGTTCACTGATTCATTCTTACGATAGTTCACATCTGGTGTTCAGCACTTCTATAGTATTTTTTATTTCAGCTATTATGCCTTTCAACTCCAGAATTTTTATTTAGTTCTTTAAAAATAGATCTCTTTATTGATACTTTTCATTGGATGAGATACTGTTGTCATACTTTTACTTAATTTTTTAGACACAATTTTCTTTCATTCCTTCTGGACCCCCTTAGGGACAGTTTATTTTGAATGCATTTTTTTCCTGTTTTTCTGAATGTCTAATTTTGTTGAAAATTGGGCATTTTAGATATTTTAATGTGTAAAACTCTGGAAATAAGCCTCCCTTCCCCAGGATCTGTTGCCTCTTTTTTTGGTGGTGTTGTGGTGTTTAGTGACTTTGCTGGACTAGTTTTATGATGTCTGTAATTCCATTAAGTGTGTATTCATTGAAGTCTTTGCTCAGTTTGCTTAGTGGTAAGCTAATAATTGGTCAGATATCTGTTTAAATGCCTTTAGCCAATAAGGTTATTACCCTTTCCCAGGGGTTCTATATGAGTATTGGGATAAGCTTTAGCTGCTCATGTAGGTACTTTACTAGTCTTCACTTTCTACTTATGTAGGGTCTCAAGATCAGCCAGAGGTGAGATATTGGGGCTTTCTCAGATCTTTCCCTGGGCATTCACACAGCTATGCATGCTCATGCAGCCTTCTAAACCTTCAGAAATGTATCTGAGTTTTTAAAATCTTCCTATGGGAATTTCATCCTTTTTTTCTTTTAAGTTTCTGGCCAGGCTATTGTTTGCTCCAACAGTTATTACTGCCCCAGGCATTTGTGATGCTAAACAATTGTTGCTGATTGTTTCAAACAAATGTGTTGAGGACAGAGCTATTCTCATATAGTGAACTTTCAGCCAGGTCAAATAATAACACCTTGTGAGTAAGAATCTTCCAGTGAGTTGTGAGACATATCAAATTGTGACAAAGCTCTGGGGAATGGAACTTTTTGAGGAGTTCCAAGTTTAGTTTTTCCTCACTTGTTGAAGAATGATGGTCTTCGTAACTACCTGTAATTGATTGAGAAAATGCTGTTTTTAAGGTTACCCTGGAGCTGGGGAGAAGGTGACGGGACTAGGTCAAGTTAAAATGCCACAGATCCTGATGTTCATACTAAGGGTCAGCAATTTTTCTTGAATAAACACTTTTTAGGTTGTTACATGCTTTTAAAAAAATTTCCAGAGTTCTATAAAAGTTGTTTTTGACAGTTGTTGCCAGTATTTTCACTGCTTATTTATAGAATTCTTCACTCTGCCATCCAGAAGTCTTCTTTTTCAGTTAGATACAATGATCTTTTAAGTAGATTTTGCACGTACTGAGCTAGGTGCTGCTGCTAGAGTGAGAAATAAGATGTAGGACTTGTTTTTATTTCACAATGTGAAAAGGTACAGAGGCAAGTTGCATACAAGAACAATGAAATATTACATGTATAGAATGATATCCAGGGTGAAGTAGTGGCTCAAGTGATACAGTGGTTACTTCTACTTTGAGGGTAAGATATGACTAGGAGAGAAGTGGTGAAGGAGTAGGCTAATATATAAAGACTTGAAATAACCCATGGATTTGGGGAGTTGCTTTGGAATGTAGGGTTAGGAGTGGTAATAGCCAAGGATGGGGAGATCATGAGGTGAATGCTAAGTCTAACTTGATCAGATAGAAGTTATGAAAAGTCATTCTGGCTGCTGTGTGGAGGGTGTGTTGGAGGGTAAGGGAGAAGAGGGATGAGGATTCTAGAAAAGAGGGTTATTGTCCTGATTTGACAGAGGTAATGGCTAGTACCTGGGAGTAAGGCAGTGGTACTGGTTGAGAGAAGGAAGGGATGGAGTGGAGCAATACTTTGATAGTATAATCCATGGAGCCTGGGACCCAGTTACATGCAGAGGAAAAGGTCAGAAGAATCATGTTTGTATTGGAAAGATGTATCTTGCTTGCATGAAGAAGACCATGGACTCTAAGCTTCAACTGCCTTTAAAAACATGTCTTGGAATCCATGATATAGTTGCAGCAAGGGAAGTGAATAGAGAAGAAGTAACCTCCAGCTCAGGCATCAGCAACACAGATCATTCTTCTGGGTGGGGCACCTCTTCTTAGGCTCACACTGAACCTGCTTCTTATCCCCATTGGAACACTTAGGATATTATTTTAAAATTATCTGCTTATGTGCCTATCTTTCCTTGTAAACCATGAGTCCTTTGTGTTGCTAGCTTGCCCTGAGTAGGGGCTTCACAATTGTGTGTTGAAATAAGGATGGGTGTGGGAGGTTGGGAGGAAAGGAAATTGGCAGGCTAGTACTGAATGGTTCCATTGATTCCTGAATCCCTCTCCAAACCCAGTACCCCCACAAGCCTGAGCAGTGTGTTCAGTGTTCCTACTCCAAGAGCTGAGAGCCCAGAGATTGTGGCCCCAGTGCCCAGAGTGCCAAGATAGGCAGCATTATGAATGCACCTTGAGCCAGGAGCTTCTGCCTCCCAACTCAAGATGACCAGTTCTCACTGGGCCACTTCCTAGTGTGCATCAACCAAACCTTGCTTTGCTTAACAACTGAGGCCATGTGAAACGTTGTCCCCCCCCTCCCAGTCTCTGTTGACTTTTCCTCAGGTGCTTGCAAGGTTCCTGAGCTGATTTTGAGGTGGTAGATACTGAACTAGGGCTCCCCTACTTGTTAGCACATCTGTGGCCAACTGCTGGGACAGGGCCCTTGCATCCTGTTGAGGCATAAGGTTGTCATAGCCCTGCTCAGCGCTTGAGACACCCAGAATTCTTGGAACAAAGGCAGCTCCTTGATGCACATTGGTTTCTCCAGAGATATCATCTTGCATTCTGGATCCCCGCTGAGAGCCTTGATGTGCATTGAGGTCCAGGTTGTGCTGGACACATCTGTAATGGGGTGGTCTTCCTTCCCTGTCCATTTAGGGAGCTGATATAGCTCCAGGCAATATAACTTCTCCGGGTATCATTTTCAGGTGGAGCTTTTGGACAGTCATAACATTTGTCAGGTGTTTGTGCTGCGACTGAGCTGGGGTTTTTTTGTTTGTTTGTTTGTTTTTTAGGGACTGACAGCTTCAGGTCATTTCCTTAAGTACAGAAGCAAGGTGGAAATTGGGAGAGAAGGCTGTAGGGAAGGATCACCTTGGTCCAGCCACCAGATGCTAAGCAACTTTGTAAGGAAGAGCAATGAACCTGGGAATGCTGGAAAGGAATACTGGGGGGGGAGGGGGGAGAAAGGAAATCAGGAAGGATGGAAGGTAGGTAGAATGGAAGGAAATAAGAAAGGAAGAAAAGAAGAAAGGAAGGAAGAAGGGTGAGAAGGAAGGAAGGAAGAAAATGAAGGAAGGAAGGTAAGAGAAGGAAAGAAGGAAGGGATGAAGGAAACAAGGGTAGAGAGAAAGAAGAAAGGGGGGAGGAAGGAAAAAAGGAAGGGAGAAAGGAAGAGAGGAAGGAAGAAGGGAAAGAAAAAAGGAACAGAGAGAAGGAAGTAAGAAAGGAGGAAAAGCAGAAGGAAGAAAGAAAAAGGAAGGGAGAGAAGAAGCGGGAGGGAAGGAAGGAAGAAAGGAAAGAAGGAGAGAGAGGGAAAGATAGGAGAAAGGGAGGGAGGAAGGGAGAAAAGAAAGTCAGAGGAAGGGAGGGATTGAGGAAAGGAAGATAGATGGGGGTCTGTGCCTCAGGTTATGCTTCCCTTTGCCTGAGGACTCAAGTGGTGAGAGATCCCTTAACTGGTCTGGGCTTCACTTTGCTCTGGGACAAGGGTCACTGGTGGGTTTCTACAGGGGCTTGCTTGTAGATCTCACACATGCAGGGGACTTTTTGGTCACAGCACAGGTGCCTTGTGGTGCTTCCTGTGGAGGGAGGCAGGGGCAGACCAATGAGGAGCCCCAAGTGCTGCGTGATAATAGGACCTTACATCTGGGGAGCAATTTAGTGTTTTCAAAGCACTTTCATGTACATTATCTCCTTCCAGCCTTGGGTGATACAATACTGTGACTGTGCTATTACCACTCTGTTTTGTTCAGAGCAGAAAATCTGGACTGAGATGGTCCTGCCATTCAACCAAGGCAGAGAACACTTTCTAGATTCATGAGGTTAGTCCTGGAACCCTTCACTCCAGGACAAGACAACCACACAGGAAAGCTATTTGCCAGCCTGTGTGTAAAGAAACAGCCTCCTCCATGGAGCCTCTCTCTGTCAGTCTGCAGGGTGAAGGCGAGAGTTAACAGTGGGCTCTGCAGAAGCCCTTTTCCCTCAGCCACCAACATCAGGCATGGCAAGTTCTCAAAAGATGGAAAGAAGTGTTTTCCCCAAGGGTACCTGCATAATGAACATTTGTACATTTAACCCTGTATTGTACCCCATATCTTTATGATAAAAAATTTTTAAAAATAAATATTATGAATTTTTTAAACTAAAAAAAGAAAAAGAAGTGTTTTCCCTGATAGAGTTTGGTACTCAAAATTGTGCGTGCAGGGTAAGAAAACAGTGCTCCAATTCAGGGAGGCTGGTGGTGATAGAAACTATTGAACCAGGCTTGCTAAATAATAAAATTATTCTCTCATTGGATTGTTCATTCACATGTACCAGCAATTGGTAATGTCAAACATGATATGAGATTCCCAGGAGTGGGGATCAAGGGGAGAAACACACTGGTTAATAAGATGAGGCCCTGCCCCTGAGCCCTTGGCTAGTAGAAACATAGGGTGCTCTCTTGACCTTGGCATGGCCAGTGCTGTGTGGCTACTTGTTCACACGCACATGGGAGATGCAGAGGGGCATGCATACTTGAGGGCTAGAGAAGGTGTCAGCAAACAGAGGGCTCCAGTTCTGGCTGGGAAGGACTACTGCAATTCTCTCGTTGCTTCCTTGCTTCTTTCTTTCCCTCCTTCTATCCCTCCTTCTATAGTCATAACCTTGTCTTGCCTCTACACCCTGTAAGCAGCACATGAACACCTCTCTACCTGCCTGGGCCGGCTGAGTGATATAAAATTTTTGCTGGTGGAAATGGAAGATCATGCTTTCTAGAAAGTTAAGCATAAATTTACCTTTGGATCCTGCTATTCTGCTCCTAAATAGTTATCCAGAAGAAATGAAAACATAACTCCACATGAAGACTTGGACGTGAATGTTAAGCACAGCTTTAATCATAATAGCAAAAAATTGGAAGAGATTCAAATGCCCATCAACAGGTGAATAGATAAACAAATGTTGACACACAGATAATAGGAACATACACAATAATGAAAGAAAACAACCTGGTGGTATACACAATGACAAGGATGTCTCTCAGAAACATTATGTTGAGCAAAGGGAGCCAGAACCCCCCAAAAAGATTGCATTATGTATCAATCCATGTCTATGAAAACCTAGAAAAGACTAATCTGATCTATAGCGATAGAAATCGGATTAGTGTTTGCCTAGGGTGGGGATGGGTGGGAGACTGGGCAGGGCATAGGGAACTTTCCCGGTGATGGAAATGCGTTATCATGATTTGAGTGGTGGATGCACAGGTGCAATTACTTGTCAGCTCATTGCCTTGTACGTCTCAAAGCAGATTCTGGCAGAGCGCTGGGGCAGTGGCCTGGAGACTTTGCTGTGCCTCGTCCTTCTTCCTTCATTTGTCAGGTCATGGCAAGGCCCACGGTTTCCTAGAGGAGGGTCCAGTGTGGCCAGGACAGGGCAGGGATGTCATTGAGGGTTCCACAGAGAAGTAGAATCAGTATATAGATACAAAGAAAAAGAGACTTGTTATAAGGAATGGGCTCCAAAACGTACTTTTGGAGACTGACATGTCGCAAGATCTGCAGTCGACAAGCTGGAGACCTAGTGGTATAAGTTCCAGTCTGCAGGAGCTGGTGTTTCAGTTTGAGTCTGAGGGCTGGAAAAGACCAATATTTCAGTTCAATAGGCAGCCAAAGTTCCTTCTTCCTCAGCCATTTTGTTCTATTTAGGTCTTCAACTGATTAGATAAGGTCCATCCACGTGAGGGAGGGTAATCTACTTAACTCAGTCTACCAATTCAAAATCAAGAAACATCCTCATAGACACACCGAGATTAATGTTCAGGAAAATGTCTGGACGCTATGTGGCCCAGTCAAGTGGACACATAAAATTAGCTATCGCAAGTGTTACCAAGGGGCCACAAGGCAATGGACAGGTAGTGTGTAGCTAACCTACGGGGTACCTGTCTTTGAGGAGATTATGTTCCAGTGAGAGAGACCATCATCAGTAAAAAGTTGCCTGTGGAAGTAAAATTCAAAGTGTAGTAACGTTCACAAAGGAGCCGTGTGGGATCCAGGAGAGGCCTGGGGTGACCTGACCCAGCAGGGGTCACAAGGGGTTTCTGGAAGATAATGGCCCTGGGTTTGTGAGCTTGCCTTTGTTGTCTGCTTGCTGGGTTTTGTTATCACCAACCTGACTAGCTAGCAGGTCTCCCAACCTCCCTCAGGAGTAGTTCCACATGTTCCATTCTTGCTTTAATTAAAAGTAGTTCAGTAGCTCAATTTGGGGGAAGGTTCCTGCTTCCAGCTGGTCTCACTGTTGCAGGTGACAGGCAGGTTTGCAAAGACTGCCTGTCAGTGGTGAGTTCACCTTGATGAGCCAGACAAGGCAGACAGACATCCCCAGCCTAGCTGCCTTTCTATTAACTCTTCCTTTCCCAGGCTTGGGGGGAAGATTACTTGGGGAGGTGTGATTGATCTTCAGTATGGCCCCAGAGAGAGAAGGAGAGAGAGAGAGAGAGAGAGAGAGAGAGAGAGAGAGAGAGAGAAACCTACACAGCAGGCTTGGGGTCTTGCCCCCTGGCTGGCATTGGGATGCAACCCTGCCAGATGGGCTTGGGGTGTTAAGATACTCTTATCTTTATTTTCACATCCATCGTTTCCTCCCTCCCACAGCTTTCAGTTTCCTTTTGGGGAGCTCCCTCTTGACCCTGTGTATATTCTGGAGTGATTATCCTATTTACAGAAGCCAAAGGGGCCTGATATTGCTTCCTTACTGTCTAGGACAACCAGAGGGGGCACCATGACCTAACCTGGCTGATCAAATGCATTTCTGTGGGACTCTGAAAATTTGAGGACTGAAGGAATTCACTCATGGAACATGTAGAACTGGGGGACATCTGGTCACACTATTCCTGCTCCAAAGTTATTTTTGTAGTTTATTTTCCAAACCTCTGGAGCCTCCTTATATCCCAGCTCTTCGTTCTCCAGCTTTGGCACTGATTCTTTGAGTTCCCAGATTCTTTCCAATAATTCCCCAACTTTAATTAGAATCAACTTCTGTTGCATGCACTAAAGAGCCCAGTGGTTCTTGTTGGACCCATTTCAAATTGATGCTTCCTATTCCTACCCAGTTCTGCACTCCTCAGTGAGAAAACGGGCATTTTCCATTAGGCTCAGTGGACCTTTCTTGATTAGAGTTTGTAGAATTCTGGGATATGAAGGGGCTGTTCATGTGCCACCACTGAACGTTTGAGCAGCTTAGGGTAATCAGACTATATGCATGAGCCCAAACTGGGCTGAGATAGTTCCTTGGGGTCCAAAATGCGCTTAATCCCCACCTGCTCCCATTTGGAAAGAGAAATCCTGAGCATCTACTTATATATTTTTAAAGACACGACAGTTATGTAACTCACCTCTTTGAAGTTGGAAATATCTTCACAAACTTTGAAAGAAATGAGCTTATGAGTTTTCAGGGAAGAGTGTTGGGGGAGGGGGCTGGGCTGGTAGGAGCTTTCTGTAGTAGGAATTGCTCGGGAAGGGAGTTGACACAGCCAACTAGAAATCCTCTGGATTTCTGGAGCCCAGGGCTGGGGCAGCAGGTGTAGACCATTTGAGGAAGTAGCTTATAGATTGGGTCAATGAATTATTTTGATTAAAATAAGAATATTTAGGTAACAAAACATGAGCATAACAGGTGTTGAAGGTGAAGAGGTTGACCGGTGAGGCTGGACATCAGGTGTCCTGAATAACCATATCAGGGCATGACCCTCCACTGCAAGGACCAGAATCAATTCTGCTAAGGTGCCTGGAGGTGACTCCAGTCAATCACGCTCACAAGAAACTGCTGTTCATGTCACATCATAATTTCCTCATGATATTGAGAATGAGAAATGCGAGGGTGCATGGTGGCTGGCTCCCCTCCTGTGGAGGCCGAGCAGGAGGAGCCTATGGCAGGGGGTCGTTCTGGCAGTAGATGGGTGCTGGGAGCCAGAAGAGGAGGAGTTCCACTCCAGGACTGCAGGGACAGGTCTGCCACACTGTGCTTTTGGAAGACAGTAGCAAAGTGTCTGGCATGTAGGAAGCTTAGGAAAGCTGCTGACTAACTGTCCGACTGACTGAGTGAATCATGGAGGAAGGGCGGCCTGAAGTCTCCACCCGCTCTGTCGAGAGAGATTTTTCTGTCCCACTGGATCCTTTCAGCAACTGACCAGAGCTTTCTTGTTTCTTATCCCAGGCAAAGCTGGAGGCTTGGAAGCACTTTCCTTTCACTTTGCCCCACACCTGTGAATAGAGTAATGCCCGCCCCCCCATGAGGTCCAGATCATGTTCCTAATACTTGATGTTTCTTCTTTGACTATAGAGACATTCCCTAGGCAGGGGACCAGCGTGGGGGACCGGCCAGAGTCTCCACCATTGATTTCACAAGCTTTACTCTCAGAGGAGGCCACTGCATTCAGGTTCTTGGTACTTCCACACATCGCTTCTATGCCGGAGGTTGGCAACCTGGATGCAGGTTCTGAGGGACCTCCTGGTATCTCCATATGTTACCTGCACATGGCTAGAGGATTGCCTTAAAGCTGATCATGAGTCCTCATGGGCTGGGACTCTGGGGCAAGGGCAAAAAAGCAAAAAGCTTCTTTTTTCAGTTTCTTCTGGGTGAGCAAGTTCTTCCCTACACCATCCAAGGGACATGGAGCTGGAGTCTCTCCTTCAGGCTCTGGCAGCTCATAATTTGAAGCTAGGAGTCTCTGAGAGGGATCCGGTGGTCCTCTCCACCCCATAATGTGCATGCTCTTCCTGGTATTGGGGGGAAGGGGCTGAAAGTCAATGACATGTTGTAGCATTTCATATACATGTACCCATAGACTCCAATCATTTAGACCTACTGCAGAGTATCTACTAGAAAAGGAGAAACCAAATTCAACAAGTGTCTGCAGTGGCTTTGTCATTTTATACCATGGTCTCATTTAAATTTCGCAACAACACCAAGGGGAATTGAACTACAGCTCAGAGGGATTAAGTGACTTATTCTAGATTACACAATTAGTAAGTGTTTGAGTTCACACTACTTCAAGCTTTATTAGTATAATTTGCTACCTCGATCTGCATTTTGGGGTTTTTACACAGTTCCACAAGCTTGTGAGGACCTGGGAGACTGTGTAGGGATGAGTGACACTGACTTTGTTATTTTCTGCTTATACTAGAGTACACAATTTAGGAGGAATCACATAATGTTGTAATGTTGCCACATTTGGGGGCAGCTTTCTTAAATATATCAGGGGCCAACTATATATTTTATGAGATAATTCCTTTTATAATAAAGAAGGTATGACTTTTTGTTTTGCGTGCCTATAGTGCTGTTAAAATGTCCATTTGTAGCTCCTGTATTTATGACTTAAGCTTTCATGTAGAGTTAATTTCAGAAGATTCTTGTTGCTGTAAGTTACTCTTAGTCCATTAAATAGTTAGGGCACAGTATTTAGAATCACTTGGCATACTTGTTTGATGCAATAGTTGGCAGCCTTGATTTATAGTAGGAATGATGGTACAACTATTAGAACTATTCTATTAGATTTTATTTAATTGAACATCCTCCTCTGTCACCCACTTGTCCTGAGAGTGCCACCCAATTATTATCATCTTTCATTTCATGGCATGATTTCGGGGCCAGAGCTTCCCACTGGCCTCCCTTTCTTTCCACCATTTTGTACATTTGTTAAATTCAAGTCAGTTTCAGCTACTTCTGTAAATTATTGAGCAGCAGCAGCCTCCCCTCCTTCTATCTGACTTGATTGTGAAGTGCCAAATTCTGAGTTCAGAAGGATTTGTTATTCGGAGATTATTTTGCCCTCTTTTGTAAATTAATTTTCTTTCCTGCTAAGACAGCCAAAGCACTGCAATGATTTTCTACCACAGAGAGGTAATGAGGCTTAGGGGAAAATGCTTAATAGGAAAACATTGTGCCATACTGAGAATTAGGGACTCAGGGTGGAGAAGAAACCGATGAATATTAAAACCAGACAGTGTGATGTTTTTGTGTGTGGGTTTCTGTGAACGTGTGCATGTATTGTTCTGGGAAAGAGTTATGCCTGTACCTTCATGCACTTAAGGAATGCACCTACACAGGGTTAAACAGTTAATCCCTCTCTGAAGGGAGGAGAGGGATTTGCAATAGAGTGTAATGATGGGAAGACAAGGCTATCACAGAGTCCATGGTCTATGCAGTGGGGAAGCCTTTTTCAGTTATACATAGCCTGGAAGTTTCTTCTCACAAAATATCCTAGAAACTACAGATAACCCGTGAACAACGTGGGAGTTAGGGGTGCTGACTCCTGTGTGGTTGAACATCTAAGTATAACTTTTGACTCCTCCCAAACTTAACTACTTGGAGCCTACTCTTGACTGGAAGCCTTACTAGTAACATAAATTGTTGATTAACACATATTTTGTATGTTATATGTATTATATACTGTATGCTTACAATAAAGTAAGCTAGAGAAAAGAAAACATTATTAGAAATCATAAGGAAGAAAGAAAATATATTTACTATTTTTAAGTGGATTTGGATCACCATAAAGTCTTCATCCTTGTCTTCACATTGAATAGGCTATTTCAGGGGTGGCAAAGGTGGAAGAAAAATTGTATATAAGTAGACTCACACAGTTCAAAACTGTGTTGTTAAAGGCCAACTGTATACAGTTCTCCCAAGGTAATAGCCTAGATCAGTGTGTGTGTGTGTGTGTGTGTGTGTGTGTGTGTATGTGGGGTAGGGACACAGAAAAGGTATACCAGGAAGAGCACCATGAAGCAGAGATATAGTTCAATTTTCAAGACCCTGTTCTATTTATTTGTCTTTATTCATTCTCTCTCTCTCTCTCTCTCTCTCTCTCGATAGAAGGCTTTATTTGGAGAGGGAGTCAGGCTTTGGAGAAAAACAAACCTCCATTAAAAAATAGATCTGGTGCAGATTCTGCACTTAAACTGGAAGGCATTACAATAATATTGTGATTGATAGTAAAGTGCCCATTTCATCAAAGATGGGTTGGGGGCATTTAGGAAACATTATGGAGAAGCAATAAAATAAAATAATTTCTAAAATTTAAAATTTATAAATTTCCATGCCTAGCTTTTCTTTTGGCTAGAACTAGGGAAAAAAAGGTCATTTTTGTTGTTGTTCTCTGAATTATTATGAAATTTTAGCCTGTTCCAGAAGTTTGCTTCCTTTTGCTGTTTCCAGGTTTGGGTCTTAACCTTTGCTCCTCCTTATTCACTAAGAATGATTAACTCTATCCACTTGCTCTTTCAGTTCTTCATTCATGTGCTCCTTTTCTGTTTGTTTTTTAGAGGATGCCATGCCCGCGTAGATACTATGCTGCCAGAGACGGGGGGTGGGGGGGGGGTAGACATATATCATGTTTTTAGAAGGCTTGTTGGGAAGATGAGATGTTTGTTACCTTGGATAGTATTCTTTAGAAGCAGAGCCTGGAATGGCGGTTCATGAGCACTTTATTGACTGAGGGAGGAGAAGCTTGTAAAGGAGTGAGGGAGGTAGGATGGATGAAGGGATGGAGCTACTCAGATAAGGTGTTGTCTTGGCCCTGGGGAGCAGGGTTGGCACTACAGAGTGTGCTCCACCTGGAGGTAAAGAGCCAGGCTTTTGTTCTCCAGAAGTATTGGCCTTGGGGTGGGGACATGCCCTGTGGGTACCTCTGGGTTTCAGCAGCTCCGGGGAAGGTTGTAGGTATGAACCTTTAGCCAGCATTGCTGCTGGAACAGGACCAGTGACAGGGATCCTGAGGTGTGACAGGTGGAGTGCCAGCAGTGTTTGCTACAGTTGTATAAATAAATAGCCTTATACAGAGGTAGACAATAAAATGTGTTACTAGAAGTTTGAGATAATGTGCAAAGGGAGTTCTGAGGGCGTAGAGGGCAGCTTGATCTGGAAGCATCTGGAAAGACTGCATGGAAGAAACAGCATAAGAAACAAACCTGGAGAGAGAAGAGCTTTTGAGCAAGGGTAGAGGATGGTCTTAGGGCTGTATGTGACAGAAACCCAACTCATGCTAGTAGAAGCAGAAAAGCAAAAGTGGAATATGTGAGCATACTTAATTGGGAATTCCTGAGGGTGCATGTTAAGGGAGTGCACAAACTGTGCTTGTCTTTTTATTTTCCTGATGATCTGATTCCATCCTGTCATATTCACTTATTCATTCAACAAATAAGCATGCACTATATGCCAGACAGAAACTCCCTGCCCGCTTGGAGCCCAGAGTCTGGTTTGCCTCATGGTAGGCAGGAGGGTGGTCATAAGCCCCAGCTCAAGGAAGGTAGTGACCTGATTTGCTCTTGCTTGGGCTATGTTCCCATCCTGTGGGCTGGTCATTGTGCACAGAAGGCAGGAAACATCTAATGGCCAAGGGCGGGAGTAGGATCTTGTGAATGGTATCCAAACAGAGCCACCTGACATCCTGTAGGGACCATTTCCTAATGGAATATGGATGTTAGACAGGCTCCCAACTCCAAGTGTCCACCATGCATATTCCAGATCAAGGATAGAAGTCAGGCGATGGTGCATTGTTATTCATGGAAGAAGATTTGCATGATCGTGATCGTGTGGTCAGAGCATAGGGTATGTGGAGAGGAATGGTGCAAATTGGGCTGAGTCCTGATTTGAGAGGACTCTGTAGACTTTATTCTGTGAGCTACAAAGGATGGTGGGGCCTGGCATGATCAACAATGGGGTTTAGGAAGATCCTTGAGGCAGGAAGTTTGCACAGGGCATAAGGTTTACTGGATTTGAGAACTGATTGAATTAGTGGATGAATCAAAGGTGACTGCCAGGCTGTGCTCCTGCTTTTAAACATTTTGTTATCTCACAGGGCTTTCAAGATCTTCTCTGCTGCTCACCAAGATCATTTATTACAGTCTGGTCAGGCTTGGATTCTCGGAGCTTCCCACATCTCCAGCTGTGTCATTTTTTAAGAGTCTTAGGATGTGGAGTTATATATCGCTTTTCTGTGGGTATTTTACACTCTCTCTGGCTAAAGTCTGGGATGCATTTGTGATTATATTGAGCTTCACCCTCTCTAGCTAACACATGCTACTAAAATGACAGGACCATTTTCTCTCAGTGATCCTGCCACTCTGTTTCCTGAACGATGTCTCTTTAGGTCCCAAATAGTGGCATTTCCTCCACTGCCTCTCAGTTAAGCAGTGGCTGTTCCAGGTGCACTGCTCTGGGTTTAAGGCTCTTCAAGGTACCTTAGTTAACCTAAATTTCTCATTGCTGCTGTGTTTTGTCTGCTCTCTATTTCTTTGAGGACAAAAGGAAGGAACTTAAATTTGTTGATCATTAATTTATAAAATCCCTCCCATGTCCTGTTAACAGAAATAGGATCATATTATAGATACTACTGTGTAATTTGCTTCTTTTTGTCGTGAAACAATGGATCATAGACATTTTTCTACCCTTTGTGTATATAGGTCTAATTCATTCTTTTCGGGAGCTAAGCAGCTAACTGCTGCTAGGTTTCCTTACCTACAAGGAATCTTTCTTGTTCTTTCTCACTCTCATCTGTCTATTTATCTGTCTCTCCATTCCTATATTCCTTTTTATCTTTCTCTTTTCTCTCTCCTTCCATAGACACACACACACACACACACACACACACACCCTACCATCACCACCACCACCACATCACATCATGTCGCATCACATACACAGGTATCAGGGAAACAGCCAGATATTTTTGTTCATTTTATTTCACTCCTTAATATAAACTCATTTAACCCCTACAATATCTCTATAAAGTAGATAATATCTCCCAATTCACTGAGTTTCAGGGAGGTTAAATAATCTGTCCAAAGTACAGAGCTAGTCTTTGGAGGTGGCAGAATGGAAGCCCAGAGGGTTTGATGTAAAGATTGTGCTCATCATAGCTTAAGTAATGTGGCAGCACCATCTATAATCACAACAAACTGGAAGCTCTGTAAATGAAAATTGATAGGAGTTTGAATAAATAATTTAAGATTTATCCATAAAATGAAATACAATGCAGCTCCCGAAAAGAATGAATTAGACCTATATACACAAAGGGTAGAAAAATGTCTATGATCCATTGTTTCATGACAAAAAGAAGCAAATTACACAGTAGTATCTATAATATGATCCTATTTCTGTTAAAGTTATATTTATATCTTTGTATATGCATAGAAAGAGCTTGGAAGGATGCCCAAAGTTACCAGTGGTTACTTCTGGGAAGTGTGACTGGGAAGTATAAAGCATTTTTCAATTAAAACATTAAAAAAAATTTTTGCAGATGTTATTATTTTAATAATAGTTATTGTTTTAATAAAAATGTAAAAACCTGTTTTTGACTACGACTCCCTGATACCAAGGGAGGGTTGATATCTCCCACCTGTCCCTGCTCTCCCACTACCCCGCCTGAACCTGTTAGAGCACCCTCCTGGGAGAAGCAGCTCTTCTGTTCCCACAGTGAAAGCTCTTCCTTTGTCTTCTCTGCTCAGGTTTAACCGTCATGTCTACATGACTTCTCTCCTCTCCAGTTTGTATATTCCTGAGTGGATGTAAAACATCTTTTTGTATACTTGTTCCTGTTTATAAAAGTAATACTTCATAATGTAAATTAAGACACAAAAAATCATATTACCTTTCAGAATGGTCAAGATATTTGGGGGACAGTTTACATATATTTACTTTTTCCATAGAGCACATGTTTTTATTTGAAAATTTAAAAAGATTATATAGACTTTGAAGCATTCAGAGAGTTGACAGAACATCTGCATTTTTTTGCAATTATTAACTGGTATTCAGTTCATAGAACAATTATTTAATATAGGTCATGCAAAAGTACTATCTCAAATATAATTTGTGGTATACACAACCTCTTTTAAATTTCTATGCCAGTTTACAGTCCCATATTGTATGATACAAGGTTAATACTACTAAAAGACAGGCTAATAATGTCTTAACCTTAATAATACATTGACTGTATAAAAATGTATTTTATACATTCTTACAACTTCAATTAAAAGACAAGTGAGATGTGTATAGGGCAGTTAATTCCTTTGGAGAAGGAGAAATCTTGCACTAGAACTAATTAACGCATCAACTTTTTCTTCAACCACCTCATCCTCATCTTCTTCCTCTTCTTCCTTGGTCCTGATCTTTTTACTGTTGGAAATGCTCTCCCCTTTATTAAAATTAACTTTTAATTTTGAATTATTTTAGATTATTAACCATAGGATGGAGAGTTGTCATCTTTCTCCTTACTCAGTTTCCTCTAATGTCGATAATTTAATCTAATCACATCTTACATTGCCATGGTATGTTTGTCAAAACTAAGACATTAACAATGGTACATTATTATTAATTAAACCCCAGACTTTATTTGAATTTCATCAGGTTTTCTACTAATGTCTTTTTTCTGCTCTCAGATCCAATCCAATATATCATATTGCATTTAGGACAATTTTCTTTTCTCCTGTGGCAGGTTTAACCCAGTAAAGCAATATCATTTTCAAAAATTTCCTCCACTTAGTAGACTTATTATAAGGTTGCTTATCACCTGCAGTGTTATTCAACATTCTTCCAATTCTTTTGTAACATCTCCAAGATGCTTTTCTTTGATTTCTGGGTGCTAGACAGAACAAAACAAGAATAAGGTCGAGGGAGGCTGAGGCTATTCAGTGCATTGGGATTCTTGACCGTCTTTTCTTTCCCCTTCAGAAGGAAATGGGGCTTTCATAATAAGGCTTTCTATTATTGCCATGTCTTCAGTTTCCTCTCTTCTTAGCAGACTTGGTAATCTTCTTTACTAAGCATTTTTGAGAAAATTCTGTGAAGTTGACTGAAGCATCCAGGCGCTGCTTCTTGTGTGCCTTCCTGTCTTATAAAGTCACAGCACTGTGACATGGGGGTTGGGGGTAACCACAGTTCTCCCAGAACAATGACTGGGGTTTCTAGGGGAATCTGCAGCCATAGCTTCATTCACAAAACTGGCCACTTTGTTGGTAAATGCTCTAAATACCATATTTTAAAATTAGTGAATTGTGAAAGTTTTAAATGATCATCTTGAAAAGGAAAACAATGCTAAGATGCATAAATCAGTGATTCTCCCTACCTTATGTCATCCTCCAATTCCAGCTGCTGAATTAACTCCTAGTCACAACTCTGTGTAGGCAAAAAGGTATCAACAAGCACAGTGGGTCCTTATCTCAAACCACAAATCCAGCAGTGGAAACAATATAACTTTCTTTCTATGCCTACAGCTGAACTTAATTTTCACCTTGTGCTTCCCATTCTGTGTGGTGGCAGAGAATGTGGTCATGGCCATGTTGTGTTTCCCCTATCCCCTTCTCCTGGAGGTGCCTTTGTGATTTCGCGATAGAAATAATGGTGGGGCTGCAGTAGCGCTGGTGGGGATGTTCTGCTGGGGATCATCTTTCCTCCTTTTGAACCATGCACTGTTCTTTCCAGACTTGCTGTTGTCTCTTCTGCTGTATTTGCTGGGTTGCCTACATTTCCATGTCTTTAGTTGCTGGATCTTGAGACTGTCCTTCTTATTCTCACTTACGATTTTCCTTGTCTACAACTCTCAGCTCATCAGGCAGCTACAGGGGCCACACTGGAGAGTGTGGGTGGATTTCTGGGAGTCACCTCATGTCTATCTTCCCAAACACCTGGGAACGCTAGTCTTGTTGGTCTCTTAGGTACCTAGTGAAATTAAAGACCACGCTCCTTGCTCAGAGTCATCTGAGACTGACTGCTCCCTATCCAGGGCTGGCTTTGGCCTCAGAACCAAGGCCCAGGGAATGGGGACAGCACCTTTTTCAAGTCCCTATTGGACTCTATTTCTCAAGTCTCCTGTGCTTTGTCTTCCCGACCATGCATTTTAATCTTGTGGCATAGAAAATATTTTCCCAAATGGGTTTTTTTTAGAGCAGTGATTTCTGAAGTGGGTTATACAATTGATTTCCTGGGGTGTGAAAGGAAAATATTAAAACTTCCCGTTTCTATTTTTTAATCAAAGAGCAAAGGAATGAAACCTTCCTAATATTTAATATGAGTTAGCACTTGGGTGGAATGGAGTGGACCACTGAGGAGGGTTTGGAGTGGTGACCTCACCTGGCTGTTTATCTTCTCAGGCCATTGAGCACATCCCATTTAATCTGCCTTGAGATACCATTAGCTGATTACTTTTTAAAAAACAAGACCTTTCAACAGTAGACTCTTTATAGTACCTTGTAATGAAATGGGGAGAAAACTTTGAAATCTTTTGTACTGCCCAGAGCTTCACCAATGATCTCATGGTAGAGTGTTTGAAAGGCTGGAACTTTATGCTAAGAAATTTTTCTTTCATAAAAAGACAGAATTTCAGGGTTGCTGATCTTTTTTCACGATGATGAGATAATATCAGTTGAATGCTACCTGACAGATTTTTAAAAAAGTAAACATATTTTTCTGTTTTTTCAATGTTTTAACAATGCATGAAAAAGTAATTGCTTTTTGAAAGAAACTCTTGATCTGAGAGAGAGCATTTTGAAAATGAATGCTTGGAAATATTTTCATTATTATTTTGTTGTTGCTGAAAACAGTATGGGTTACTCATAAATAATAATTTGAAAAACTCTTATATCTGCATATTAAAAAACTCTTAGAAACAGAATTTTCTAACCCATGTATAAGATTTTTCCAGAGGGAAGAGTTTCAGTGTGTTTTGAAACTACCTGTTAAAACTATAAAAATTCCAATATCCTCAAAACCTGGGAAACAAAATTTTCTACCATGTGTAAGAATCCTCCAGAGGGAAGAGTTTCAGTGTGTTCTGAAACAACTTTCTAAAAAAACATGAAATTTCAGTGTGTTGGAAGGCCTTTGCAAGAAATGATTAATATCTGGGAAGATGGAAATGCATTAGCCTACTTTTTGACAAATTCTTTGCCTAAAATTGAGAAAGCAATGACATAGAAGAACTTCAGTTTGGACTATGAAACTCTGAGAGTTACCTCTTTCAACTACAATAACCATTAAAGTCAAGTATTGAAATAAATAGAAACTGAAATCAGAGTTTGAATTACTACCTCACAAAGAGTTAAATTAATATTTTTTAAAAATTTATATTCCTGGGCTTAAATTTGTTTTATAATGGAGCACATATGTTTTTAGTGATAGCAAAAAGATTTTGTACAATTAATTATTCATATATAACTTGCTTAAAATAGTTTATTTCCTCTTTTGGCTCTCCTTTTACTATTTGTATTTTTCATATGTTTTACAATCTATAGTAATTCATGTGTGCAATTCTTAAATACCTAAATACACATTTCATGGGGCACCTGCTTCAGAGATTTTACTGACAGGTGTACACAGTTAGGATGTTTGCTAGTCATGGTAGGGATGAGGACCTCAGCATTTGAAACCCAAAAGTCATGCATTTACCTCTGTTTCTATAATCTGCTGAGGTATACATTATTTCTATATATTTAGGTGGGCCATCAGATAATGAAAACATATCAGTATTATTCTACTAAAACACACATCTATATGATATTTTTTAATTTACAGAAATGGAATTATATTATATCCATTACATTGTAAATTGCTCTCACAAATCCAACAGTAAATCATATTCACCATTCCAAATTAGTGGGTATAGCTGTAATTAGCACTTTTAGTATTTATGCTATGATCCATAATATGCGCATGCTACATTTTTTTTTTTTTTTTTTGAGTTGGAGTCTCACTCCTTTGTCCAGGCTGGAGTGCGGTGGCATGCACGCTCACGGCCATTCCAGCGTCCACCCGCTGGATTCCGGCGATCCTTCCGCCACAGTCTTCCAAGTAGCCGGAACCACAGGCGCGCATTACCACGCCCAGCTATTTTTAAAAATTATATTGTAGAGACGAGGTCTCACCAAGTTGCCCAGGATTACCGCAGGCTCAGGCTATCCACTTGCCTCAGCCTCCCAAAAGTGCTGGGATTACAGGCTTTGCCACCGCGCCAGCCGCGTGCTACATTTTATTAAACATTTCCTAACTAGAGATAGACACATTTGCCTCAGGCTTTTGCTCTCAGCCTTTCTGTTGTCAGTACCTTACTTCCTTCCTTTCTTCTTTCCTCTTTCTTTAATGATCCTTTCCCCCATATAGGCAGTAAATATCCTCATTTTTTTTTTTACTTCTGTAAGATAAATTCCTCAAAGTGGTGTTTTGTGGCCAAAGGCTATATGTATTTTCAGTTTTAATAGGTATTATCACATTGCTTCTCAAATATGTTTGCAACAATTTACACTCAGGAATGAGCAAAATTATTTATTTCTACTCATCCTTTTATGAACTGGTTAACATTCTTCTTCATTTTTGTCAATTTGTCAACTTTGCTGCTTGTGAACATTAGCATATTTTTATTTGCTTATTTATTGTTTTGATTAGCTTTTGCTGCATAAAAAAATTCCAAAATGTAGTGGCCTAAAGCATCAACCATTTATTTGACTCACCATTCTGTGGGTCACCAGTTTGGAATGAGCTCAACTGGACAGTTCTACTTCTTGGTTTAGCTCTCTGAGTGGTCCATAGTCAGTTAGTTGGCTCTGGTGGTTGACAGTTGGCTGGCTGTTGGCTAGGACCAGTGAGGTGATGGGCTATATGTCTCTCATCACCCACCAAGCTAGTCTGAGCCTGTACACAGGGTGCTGTGGTAGGGTTCTTCAGAGTAGCAAAACGGTAAGCCCAAATGTCAAGAACTTTTTAGGTCTCTGCTAAGGCTAGATCTATTAACTTCCCATTGGCCAAAGAACATCACATGGCCAATCCAGACTTAGGGGTTCTGAGACATCACTCCTAATAGACATCACTCCTAACAGGAATGGGAAATTATGTGTCCATTGTTTGCAGTCTACCACATTAGCTTTCTCCATTTCTTTTTCTTTGCATTGCTTTTGCAATCCTTTGCCCTTTATTTTTTCTTATCAACTCTAAAGGAGTTCTTTATTTACTGATGCTAACCATTTGCCTGCCATATACAGTTGACCCTTGGACAATATGAGATTGAGTTGTATGGGTTGACTTTTCTCATACAGGTTCTACTGGACCCCGTAGGGATTTTGAGTATGCCTGAATTCTGGTCTACGAAAGGGTCCTCGAACCAATTCCCTGAGTATACCAAGGGACTACTGTACATTGCAAATATTTTCTCTAATCTTTCATTTATCTTTTGGCTTTGTGGTATCTTTTACTATATTAAAAATGATCTGGCTTAAGAAATTCTTCCTAGTTTCAAGGTGAAGTAATACTTATGTTTCTGGTATTTTTTTACCCTCAGAGTATTATTTCCATTTAGAGCTTTAATCTAGCTGGCATATAGTCTTTAAAATATGACACATATTTTGTATATCTTTGATTTATTTCAGCATTCTTTATTAAATTTACTTACTAAATAAAGCATCATTTTCTTCCATGAAGTTGAAATGTTATTTTTGTTATCTGTAAAGCTTTAATATATAATTTGTGAGGGGCTATTTGACAATATCTTTTGACATAATTCCACCTCTAAAAATTTATCCTCCAAAAATAGTTGATCAAGTGAGCAAGAGATATGTACAAGAATGTTTTTGCAGCATTAAATAGTGAAAAATCAAAACAACTCTATTTTTAAAACAAATGATTAGATAACCAAATGGGATAATAGAATATTTGTTTAGCTATTACAAAAATTTCTTAGCCTAATAACTCTAAGACATATTGCTCAGTGAAGAAACAAACTTGTAGAAAGTATGGATGGTATGATTCACTGTTATACTATTACTAAACTATCTATGTATTTTCACTTAATACAACCAAAGACACATCTACAGTATTTAATATTTTAAAATGCTAACAGATGTCTTTTTCTGTTCTTTCTATGCCTGATTTCCTCTCTTTCCCCAGTCTTTAGGCAGCACATGGGAACACAGAACAAAAGTTAATTTTCAGCATTGACATTTCAAAATAGGCTTTTATAATCTATGATAAAGGTACTGGTTTGAGGGGAAGACTTGCGTAGTCTTGAAGGCAGAGTCAAAGGACTTTGGGTATCAGGTGTGAGAGAAAGATCATGCTAACTGTAGAAAGGAGAAGAATTTGAGTGGAGAGTGTTCTTGTGTAAGTGTAGGTTGGGCATCTGAGAAGAGCTCTGTCTCTGAGGCTCTTCCAGGGTGGGGAATGGGGAAGGAAGTTCTGGATCATAGGCCTTGATAGTTGGAGATATAAGAGTCAGAGATGCAATCTGAACTCTGTGGAGGTAGGGACTCTCAACAACATCCCCTGAGCCAGGTGGCCATTGCACCAGAAGTGGATATATTGGTGGGGTGGAGATAGGAGGCATGTCTAGGCAGAGAAAGCCTGTGACTACACCTCCCAGGAAAGCATGTGAGAGCATCCAGACATTTTCCACATGTCCCCTTAAGAGGGGCTTTGAACCAAGGACCCGAGGCTGTTGGATCAGAAAGACCTTACAGCTGAGACGGGGTGTCCCAGAGTGTTTGGCATGGATTGATAGGTAGAACTGGGAAAGTTGGATATCTCCAAGTCTGTTTCTGGAATAGATCTTGAAGACTAAGGCAGGGAAAAGTACATCTTGGATCAAACTAGCATGAATAGATGATGAGTGAGCTTCAGGGACCCCTCATGTGTCCCACCACATGCTTTGATGTCATGTAAACTCCCTGAGATGAAGATACAATTCCAGGGAGAAGGAATTGGGAGGAAAGTTAAACCATTGGGAAAACCCTTATTTGTCTGGGAAGATTCTTATTTGTCTGAGTTTACTCCCCATTGCTTAAAATCAAGTTTCTGCCACTAGGTGGAATGGGGCTTGGGATAGAAGTAAAATTCAGTTACCAAAAAGCTGGAGTTGCTTTCTTTTGCATACCACCTGAATTTGTGGCCTGTGAAATTCATGCCCTGCACATATATATTTAGATAGGCACAGAAAAAACATCTGGAAGGATTCATAACAAGCTGTTCCCAATGGTAACAAAGTTTAATTTCCTACACTGAACATGGATCACTTTTGCAATAAAAATGCAAATCTAGAAAAATATTTCAAAGTGCATCATGTTCATTGTAGGCAATTTGGAAAATATAAAAGTTACGTTTAAAAATTAAATCATCTGAATTTCCACCATGTAGGAATAACCATTGTTAATATTTTTATTTATTTTCTTTCATCTATGTATGCATATATATTCAAAGAATATAGATATGCATATATGCAAAGTATATATATTCTTTTTACAAAATCTGAATTATATTTATCTATCATTGTCTATTTTTTCTTTTAATGCCGTTAATGAACATTTTCCCATGCTATTAAATATTCTTAGATACTCTAAAAGGCACATGCTCTGTAGGACACATACTCTAATTTCTAAGTACAGATGAGAAAATTAGGGTCAGAAAGGTTAAGTAACTTACCCAAGGGCATCTAGTTGGGAAATAGTGCAGCTGAGATTTGAACCTATATCTTCCCGATTACTAAAAGCAACCCTCACAAGGTTGGAAGAATAAATGAATAATTGTCATAGGCTGATGTAAAGTGCCTGATATATGTGGGTCCTTAATAAATACAATTCTTCTCCAGTTTCCCTCCTCAATCCTGCCTTCCCTAAGCAGGGCAATTCTTGTGCTTTACCAGTTTCCTCCTTCTTGGGAGTCAGTTTGGTTTATGACGAAGTTGCTTGAGCTGCGACCTCAGTATCCTGAGCCTCCTCCTTGATATCTTTTTTCCGGTGTTCTGGCTGATGCCCTTCTCCAGTCAGGCTCTGGCTCAGTCCCTTTGCCGTTCCCACCTCCCTGGTACCATATTGTCATTGTGGGTCCACAGTGCTTTTGTTAAAGCATCTGAAAGTTAAACAGAACTTTCACAGAGGACAAGATTTAAACAGTGCAGGCGGTCAAAGTTCTCCCAGCACCCCTTAAATTTAGAGCAATCTATCCAATGAATTATGTGGAAGCAGTAACTGGGTTTCAGCTAAGAGAAATCTAGGGTCTATAAAATTCAGATAAATCATTCCAGAGATATATATCTAGAGCTGTAAGTCACCCAGACATCGATAGAAATGGTTGTTCTCTAATTTCTTTTTTGAAAGTCATATCAATGTGTGTACCCCCCCAGAATCTGCATTCATTATTTACCCCAATAGCTTTGGAAAGGACTGCAGATGGCATGGTGCCAGGAGCTCTCAGGGTTGGCCTACAAGATCACGCTTCGGAGCTCCGCTTCCTAGGAGAACAGCTGAAGCTAAGCATGATTGGAAGAAGATTCACTACACCTGGGTTAGAAAACTCAGATGTCTCTTGGGCCAGGCAGAGGGTAACACAAAGAGGATTGTATAAAGACAATATGGTAGTAAGGACTGGGCAGACTGGCAAAGGCATGTCCCATCAAAAGGCATTCAAATTGAACTAAGAAGTTAATTCATCTGATAGTTTGCTACCCCATCCAAGACATGTGGTAGGTAGAATAATGAATGCCCATGCTGCCCATGTCCTAACCTCTGGAACCTGTGAATATGTTATGTTACATGGCAAAGGAGAATTCAGATTGCAAATATTAAGGTTTCAAATCAGCTGACCTTCAGGTTTCAAATCCTTAATCAGTAGGGAGCATATCTTGGATTATCTAAGTGGGCCCAATGTAATCACAAACAAGTATAAAAGTGAAAGAGGAAGGCAGATGAGTCAGAGGAACAGGCAACTGCTGAAGAAAGGCACAGAGTGATGCATTGCTGCTGGTTTTGAAGATGGTGGGAGGAGCCACATGTCAAGGAATGTGAGTGGCTTCTAGGAGTTGAAAAAAGCAAGGAAATGGATTCTAACCCAGAATC
Organism: Tarsius wallacei; assembly: GCA_963574415.1. Classification (NCBI taxonomy): domain Eukaryota; kingdom Metazoa; phylum Chordata; class Mammalia; order Primates; family Tarsiidae; genus Tarsius; species Tarsius wallacei. The sequence continues at coordinate 33,267 of CAUYQG010122987.1, read as the reverse complement.
TCCAGGAAGGAATATAGCCCTGCCAACACCTGGATTTTAGCTCAGTGAGACCCATATCAGACTTCCAATCTATGGAACTCTAAGATAATAAATGTGTGTTGTTTAAGCCACTAAATTTGTGGTAATTTGTTGCAGCATCAATAGAGAACTATACAGGTGGTATCTTTTCTATAAACCAGTAGGAAGGAAATCTCTGTCTATTATGGGTCCCAATATGACATACTTGGGTAAGGAGAGGTGGGAAGGCATAGGCTCAATCTTGACCTTGTTGAATTCAGACAAGAGGAACCATGGACTCTTTGAGGCAGTTCAGGTGGACTGACAGAGAGGTGGCCCTACAGATAAGGCACCAGGTAGAATTGCCGCTCATCTGTAGAGGGGTTGCCTCAGGGTACAGCCATTTGACAATGCCCAATTTTCCATGTGGCTACAATGTCACAATCCATTTTAAAAATAATCAGCCTTTGGCAGATCTGAACAATTTTGCTCAATTTACTCGATAAATTTTTTGAGGAAATTAAAAAGGGATTTTACTTAATACATTCCTTTGCATGATTTCTTTGGGTTGAATACAAGATATTTTTACTGTTGGCATTAACAAGCTTTAATTTTTTAAAGATTTTTGAGTCAAGGGTTAAGTGATTACCTGTGATGATCCAGCTAGGGCCTGGCAAAATTTGTTTCTGGCTTGCTTCCTATCTATTGTTATAGGTGGTATCCCAGAGAGGACTGGGTTGTTAATTGTTTGGCTCTCAGAATACTGCCAATTAGAAATGGAGAGCCTTCTGTACATTTTGAGCATATTTGCTACTATCCTAAGGCAAAATCCTGGCTGTGTTGTATCATGGCATTTTATGACGTCTCTGAGCCTTATGTTTCTCATTTGCAATAATGGGCACCATGATAGAAACTACCCCATAGGGCTGCTATGAGAATTAAAGGAATATAAACTCTGAGTACATCGCCTAGCATTTTCTAAGTGCTCAAATAAAAATAATGATGTCTTTCGTTATTATTCTAATTTTGGAATATATAATAAAAAAAATTGGAGAATGCTGTATTGAAGATCATGGCAAGAGTAAAGGTTAGTTAGTCCGTGTGAGCATTTAGATGCTGGTGATCCAATAGGGAGGATTGGGTGTGGCTGAACCTTTCCTCAGTATCGAGTCTTGCTTATAGAAAATGTGTCCAAATATTTTTCTTCCTAATTCAAGTGACTCATCTGCCTTCCTCTTTCATTTTTATACTTACCCTAGAGAGCCAGGCTCTCCCATTCAGATTTCCTCTAGCAAGATATTTGAGATCATTATTAGAATGATTAGAATGATTGCAGGCCTCCTGAAAGAACTCTGTTGGTTGATGGCTTTGTAGAATATATGAAGTTTAAAAACTTGTCAAATTGAGACCAGATAGCTAACGAATCTGGTGTGGAGGGTCTAGATGTTGATAGATTACGTTGACCTTATCTGAATCATGAATAAGTATGAGTATTTTGCCAGTATTTTTAATCACTACCTACTTGAGGCCCTTTCCACCTCTCACCCCAAGAAGTGATGACAATAAAAATGCCTCCAGCTATTGCCAATGTTACCCCGGGGGGCAAAGTTGTTCCCCTCTAAGAGCCACTGTGCTGGGCATTGGGGTTAAAAAAAAACTAATCAGACTCGGCTCCTATCATCATCAAAAATCTCACAGTTGAGTAGGAAAGACCCCCAAGAGCAATGTGCTATGTTAATACATGACAATTCTAACCCTGGGCAGAATATAAGGCCAAGATAAAATGGGGGTGGGTGGGGGTGGTACCTTTATCATAGCTACTTTGCTGGATACATAGAGAAATGATCCTTTGCTTGTGAATGCAGGTCAGCATTTTGAATATCAGCTGTGGTTTCCTGATGTCCACAGGGGTCAGTCAGAGGGTGTTACTTTTTTGCTCCTGCAGCAAATGACCCCAAGCTACTCTACATTTTGACCTCCTATGTCTCTTTTAATATGTTATACTGGGTAGTTTTCACATCTTGTTGCTCATAAACTGTCTTTATCTCTAGCATCCTTGCTCTTCCCTAGAAGTGCTAATGCTTATCCAAACCCACTCCAGGACTAATTAAGCCAGAATTCCTGGGGATAGGGCCTGGACACAGGGATTTTTAAAGGCTTCCCAGGTGAATCAGATGTGCAGTGTTGACAGCCACTTGTTCCAAGCAAGAGACAACAGCCTGAGTGAGGATTTGGGTGAAACAGACCCAGATATAGGCTCATGGCACCTCCAGAAAGCTGCTGGCTGGGTCTGGGCTGGGTTCACATCAGTCAAATTAGGTAATGGCCACATGTAGGAAATAAAAGCATTGTTTTAATTTATAAAATCAAACTCCATTGATTTGAAAAACAAGTGTGAATTAAAATTAACTTATTAAATTAATCTTTAAACTCAGTGCCAGAAGAGATTATATCAATGTCATTTTAAAACTCACTGTCTTCTAACCAAATACTTTTTAATTGAGCAGCAAAAAAACTCAATAAAAATATTAAAAGCCCACTTCTCTCAAGTTAGAGTCAATTTCTTCTCTTGACTAGGTTCTACAAGCTAGTTTTCAAAAACTTCAGTTTTTCTAGTTTTCATTAACATAATCTTGTAAATAAAGAGTAATCAATGCCCAATTCAAACAATTTTATTGTACTTAATTTAGTGCAGCTCGCTTCAATTTAACAGACCTCTATGGGTTCTACTCTGTGCTCAGCATAATCCTAGAAGTTGGGAGGCAGTTGGCAAAGAACAGTTTCTTGAGAAAAATATACATAAAACCCACTTATTTATTCATCTTCCAGTCCCAAGGCAGCAGGTAGATAAATAGGTAAGGGATCTGATTGTTTCCAAATATCCTCTAGAGTTGGCAGAAGAAAGCTGGGTTCAGATTCCACCATGAAGGATAAAATGTTCTTCCTCACAGAGAACTTGGGGAGGACTGTGGCAAAGTGTGGCCAAAGACTCAGTATGGCAGAAATTCAAGAGGGGTCCACATATCATGGGAACCAAGTCAACCTGGCAGGGCCACCTAGTCCTGACCCAGCCAGAAAGCCAGCCACCAAACCTGCCAGTTACACCAGCACAAGTAGAGAAGAACCAGACCAGAGCAGCTGGCTCAGAGGACAGTGACCAGCTTTGAGGTCCCACCACACAACCACTAGGTCATGAAACCCCACCATCTGCTCAGACACTGTTGGGAAAAGGGTCAGGGGCAGAGGAGGGATGTCTAGAAGCATCCACCGCAAGAGACCAACTAAATCGGAGTAGCCTATTGATATCACTCTTATTTTCCTCGTGCCTAAGGGTAGAGGATGGAGGCTTGTGAAGAAAGTCCTGGGAAATAAAGAAGCGATACTATCTTTGCACATCTGAGTTACGGGGGGAGCAAATTTGTGACAGCCATATCCCATGTCATCTGTTCAGATCTGTCACTGGTTTCTACGGATTCATTCAAGTAATATCTGTTGAGAGAGTATTGTGTTCCAATATCTATGAGTACATCCTAAAGATTGGGGTTTGTGTTGGGCACTGGGGTGACAATAATCAGTAAGACAGACACAGTCTTTACCTTGCAGATATTTCAGTCTAGCATGGAAGGGATAAATGAAGAGAGATAATCATTATTAACTGTCCGTTCTACGCCAGATGCCTCACATGCAACATCTTTGTGGCATTTCATAGCAACGTTATTTTGTGGAGGAGCATGAAAAAGGATTGACCGGGCTAAGATGGAACATGAGAATTTGGGTGGATTTGGGGACACAAACACACACATTCTGAAAGATGGTTACACACCCCCTTTACTAGAGTGATCTCAAATGCCTCTCAGCAGCTGGTCCTGATGCTTGGAGTTCCCAAGGAACATGTCTTCAGAGCCATCCTGAAGTTCTGGAGTGGACATGGTCACACCTGGAGAGGTGTGTGGAATAGCTCTTTCTTCTATTCTGGGAGGAGATACCTCAGCATAGATCCCACAGGCGGCAGATGGGGATAGTAGCCCATGGACTTTTTGTATTTGACTGCAGATCTGGACTCACCTCTTCAGGTTTTAAAAAGACACTTGAGGTTTGAAGATGATAAAGAATAGAAAGTTGTAGGTATCAATGAGCTAGGGAGCAGGGTAGGATTTGAATGTTAAGCAAGCCTGCTAAGCTGTTTTTCATACGCTGCATTGTGGCACAATAGTATTGATGTCTGGAAGTCTAGTTAAATAAACATATAAAACCAGAAATTAGTTGAAACAAGATTACTGTGTTAAGAGCCAAATAAACAAGAACAAAGGAATTCTTATGCCAGAAAACTTAGGCTAAAGGAAGCTCTTAGCACTGACCTCTGCTCTGAGCTTCCTAGTAGGCAAGGCAACAAGCTGAACTAGACAGAATGCATAACCCTCAATGCTTACTACAAAGAAGAATGTCAGGCCAGTGGGAGAGAGGCTTCTATTTTTTATCTTTTTTGTGTGTGCTTTTTTAGGGATGCTAAAACAGCAGCAGCATTTATCACATAAATTTCTAGATAAGGAACATAGAACAACATAATGGATAGTGTCTTTGCCTGCAGTATTACAAACAATGCAAATGTGATTCATATGGCTGTTTCTTATATCAGCTCTGGCTGAAAGCCAAAGGCATAAACAGTGTGATATTCTAGTTCAGTGTGAGTGTTTCTGTGGAAAGCTGAAATGATATCATCCAGGCTTGGAGCTTCCTAGGGATTTGACTTGGCACTAGGCAGAGCTTAAAAGCTTTAGAAGAATTAAAATGTGGTATTTCTTAGGCTGTATTTCTGGCTAGCTTCCAGTTAATTTTTAAGACATAGCTCCAGAATCATCTGCTCCAAGAAACCTTCCCTGACTCCCTAAAGTTGAGGATGGTACCCTACTATGTGTTCCCATAATGCCCTGTGCACCCGTCCCCTCATACAGCCCTCACCTCATTTTACCTGTTTATGTGTGTGCATTGAAGATGATGGACCTTGAAAGGAAGACATGATCTCAGTTATGTTTGTATTATCAGTTCACATATGGGCTCCAGCTCATAGTAAGCCTTCATGAATATTTATTAAGTTTGCCAAAACTAGAGTAGTTCTTGACATAAGGCAAGGGAGTATTCAGAGAGGATAGAGTTTAGGCTTTAGCACCAGATTGCCAGGATGAAATTTGGACCTCCACGCCTATTTTGCTGCTACCTTGGACAAGTGAAAGAATTCTTCTGTGCCTTGGTTTCCTCATCTGTAATATGGGGCTAGCAACAGTACCTACCTCACAGAGTTGCTGAGAGGATTAAGAACACATGGAGAATATTTAGAATAGTGCCAGGCACATAGAGATTGCTATGATATTGGCTATGATGATTGGTGTCCTTGTTGTCCTCACGGCTCTTTTGCCAAGGTTAGTGGGCAGAGGGGCTGAGCTGTGGGCTGTGCTGGGCTTGGCACACAGCTACTTGTTGGTCACTAAAAACAGCTCCAGTGTCCAGTCTCTCAGACATGCAGGGGACTGAGCTGATACTCTGTGTGCTTACTGGCCCTCCAGGCCAACTCTGTCTGGAGGTCGGGAACCCCATGTGTCCTTCTCAAAGCTCCCTGTCCAATCACATCAGAGTGAGTTTGTGGGAGGATATCTGTGACTCCCAGGTGAGAACTCTATATTTGAGGCTTTCTAACTTCCTTCAGGTGGCCTTTCAGTCTGTCTCAGTTTCCCTTGAGAGGCAATTAAGGGATGTTTGGCTACCAGCAGACTTGGAGTCCTCTCCTGGCTCAGACTCTTATTTCCTGTGTGATCTCGGGTGAACAATATAAACATCATTAGCCGCCTCATCTTTAATAATTGAGATGATGGTACCCCTGATGGGGTGGCATAGAACCATCAGCCAGGACTCATACGTGGTCAGCACAGTCAATGGTAGGTGCTTTTGCTCTTGACTTTGGGAAACTCGCTTCTTTGAAGTCTATACCAGGCCTTTGGCTCCATGACATGAACTCTCTTTAGAATTAATCTTTGTGAAATAGCCGGGAAGACTCTGGAGGCCATAAAGCTCTTAGCTGGCTTTATCCCACCAAGGTCGCCAGAATTTTCTTGTGGGCAGGGATAGGTGCTCACTAATCTGCCCCTGGAGATGCAGTCACCCTCTACACAGTCCCTCTCTCCTGCCCCTTCTGGTGGGCTGCCAGCTCTTGGGCCAGGCCTGGCCAGTGGCCCCAGCAGGTCTTCCTGTGGTTTCTCTGTCCTTTTCACAGTAACCTCATTTTCTGCTCCAAAAGACACATAAGTATTGGACAAGAAAGGGAATAGGAAAGAAAAATCAAGTATTTTTAATCATATTTATACAGGAGGTGATATGTGAAGTGGTTTTGTTGAGAAGAACATATGATTTTGTTCCAGGAGCAAAAACGTGATTCTAGACTAAGAGCGTAGCTGGGACCCTAGCTCTGACCCACAGGTGGCCTACTGGTATGTAATTTTGAAGAGCTGCTTATCTTTGCTGTGGTTTTGTGGTGTGTGTGTGTGTGTGTGTGTGTGTGTGTGTGTGTGTGTGTGTGTGTTTTCAGTCTCTACAGCTTGGGGTTCTTCCAGTCTTTATTTTGGGGCATATTGTGGGCACATTGGACTCACAGTAAACTTGTCTATGTACTTATTGTTATTTTTGAGGGCAGAGAGATGCTTTGCTCTTTCTTGCCTTTGCAGGATGTCAGTGACCTTCTTATTCCCTTAAGTCATCCAAACTTACTCACTATTTCATCCCAGCACCTCCACAAAACCTTTCTTACCCTTTCAGCCTGCTCTTACTTCTCTCATCAGAGGCCCTCCCAGACAACTTGCCTATCCACAGACTGCATGCACGATCTATCCCTCAACACATGCCCCCTAACAGAACCCAGACTGAGTAAAGGGACAGCATCTGCAGCTTCCCTTGTTGCCCCCAACTCACCCCTACTGAGGACAGGATACCTAGGAAACCCTCAGCCCACATTTGCATTGAAGGAGCCCAGATCTCCTGTTCAGTACATTTTTAAATCATTCATTCTTCTAGAAAGATGTGCTGATCAAAGTGAACCAGTATGTTTGAACTATTCTTTGAACAGACTATTACAAATCCCCAGCCCTCCTGCACATCCTGTTGCTATAATGTCATTCCTGAGGTTACTGATGGAGCCTCCCCTCATCTGACCGTGGGTTGTCTGATATATGTTCATTTAAATGGGCTGCGCAATGAAGTTGTAGGATGAGAATCTGACACCCTTCTCCTCTAGGAGTGATAAACAGAGCCTGAACCCAAAATGGACTTGTGGGCTTGATCAAGAATTCTCTGTGAAGTCGTGCCTGTTCTGCTGCTTCATTCTGAAGAACACATGGCCCCAAACAGCCTCCAGGGTCTGTATTTTGGAGTGGAGAAGAAAGCTGTCCTTCTCTCACCCCGAAGTCTGGCCAGGAGGTCCTCCTTCCCAAAGCTTATGAAAATAAGATCGGTCTTAGTCCGTTTTGTGCTGCTGTCACAGAATACCTAGTAATTTATAGAGAACAGAGATTTATTTCTTGCAGTTCTGGAGGCTAGGAAGCCTAGGGTCAAGGAGCCAGCATTTAGCATGGCTTTTGTGTTGAGGCATCCTGTGATGGAAGGCAGAAGGGCAAAAGAGACAGAGAGCAAGAGGGGACCTGACCTCATTCTTTTATAAGGAAACCACTCTCACAATAAATGGCATTTTTCCATTCATGAGGATGTCCTCTCATGACCCAAATAACCTCTCATTAGGCCCCACTTCCCAACACTGCTGCACTGAGAATTACATTTCTAACACATGCTTTTGGGGGGACATATTCAAACCATACTAAATTCTGTATAAGTTTAGAGTTTGGATTCTTAGCTAGTTTCCTAGGCTCGGTGCAGAAAATCAATATTTCTTTTATTTCCAGTTTTGCTGCTGACTCACCTTCTTCCAATGACTACACCACATGCCACGCCCACCCCACTGTATCCCCCTCCAGCCACCTTTATTGTTATAGATCAAGGCTCTGGAAATGGGAGTTTCTTACATTCCTCATGTTTGATTAGAAGTTGTCTATCGAAATGTACCAAGGTAGCTTCTTTGATTGTTGTAGCTCCTCCCCCTCCCCACACATACACCTTAAGGAACCATCAATATAATTAGAAGATCTTGGGTCTTGCCAAAACTTCATGTAGATGTTAATTCAGTGTCAGGGGGTGAGTGAAGGAGGATTAGGGGCTCTTGAGTCATGCCCTTGTTAATTTAGCCTTGGGGGTGGGTGAAGGGTTATGGAGTATAAATTCTGAGTAAGTTGTATTGCCCTTGAGTGGGTGTTTTTGGTAATGATACTGACCCATCTCTCTGTAACCTGGTTGCATAAATAAACTCACTTTTCTCTCAGTTTCTGTTCTTGTCTTCAGTTGACCAAGAGGGAAGTAGCTGGACTAGTTTACCTAATCCAGTATCTGGGAACAGTATCAATCAGTGTCTTGGTGGCTAACCTAGAAACCTGCTCTGTTAGCTTAAGCAAAAAGAGAATTTATTTTTTTATTTTTTTTTGAGTTGGAGTCTCACTCTGTCGCCCAGACTGGACTGCAGTGGCTGCTCCTGGCCACCGCAGCCTCGACCTGCTGGGCTCCATCCTTCCAAGTAGCTGGAACTACAGGCGCGCGCTACCACACCCAGCTAATTTTTTAATTTTTATTGTAGAGATGAGGTCTTGCCAAGTTGCCCAGGCGGGTCTTGAACCCACGGGCTCAGGCAATCCACTCACCTCAGCCTCCCAAAGGCGCGGGATTACAGGCTGAGCCACCGAGCCCGGCTCAAAAAGAGAATTTATTGGCTTCTGACTGGTTAGAACATTCTGATTGGTTGCCTGTGTTTATCCCTACTCTCCTCCAAACTATTCTGAAATAGATGAGAACTCGGGGCCAGTTTTTGGTAAATAGAGAGCAGACAGAGGGAAGATAATTGATTTAGCAGATTTAAAGATGTTACAACTTTAGTGCTCAATAATAAAGATTTTACTGGGGAATTATCTGGGTCTACCTGCATACTTCTGAGAGGCTCAGCACCCAGAGACCCCAGAAAGTGAGGATGAGGAAGGTGGCAGAAACTTGGGAAAATTAAACCAAGATTTGTATGTTGGGTAGTGGAAACTTTGGCTGCTTTTTCTGATCTTCTCCTAGAATGCCAGTGGCTGGAGTACACTTTTCAGGCAGAATATTGGGGTTACTTTTCTGGAGAAACTGAACAACTCTGGAGAAAAGATCTTCAAGTGCTGACATTGTGGAGGAGAGGAGCGTCTTCCATTGCAAAGACAAGGAAGTCCAGGATCCACAAGCTATGCTCATACTCTTTAGTGAGCTTCTTAATGCCTCACTTTAAATATGAAAGGACAATTAAGGGTCACTATTTATGTACTGGAAGAATGTCTCTTATATGAAAGAGAGAGTACAAAGCAAATATACCAAAGGGATTCAGGACAAACTGCACAATGTAGGGGAAAAGAGAAAACTTCAAAAATTCTATTATTGATAGTCTTAAAGAGATTTTAAAAAATATTGCACCCTTAAGATATGAACAGGATGCTATGAAAAGAAAGAGAACAAAAAGTAGCAATTGAAGACAAACACGACAACTTACATTTTAAAAATCCAATTGAAGTAAAGCAAAAAGGCAAAGAGGTATATAATGGGAGAGAAAAGTTGATAAAAGTGCATGGCTCAATTCAGGAAGTTTAGTATTCTTTTAATTGCAATTCAAGAGAGAGAACAAAAAAATGGAGAAATGGCAAGTATCAAAGAAATAAATAAGGACATGCCTCAAAGTTAAAGAACATGTATCTCTAGACTAAAAAGTCCTACCAACCATTTAGCTTAGTCAAAGTAAATGAAAAGAACACCCGCAGCTGGGCACCAGGCTTGGTGGGGGTTATTGGGCAGAGGGAAAGAGAAGAAGGAAAAGGAGAAGGGAGGAGGAAGAGGGCAGGAGTCATAAAAGGAATAGTAATCAGAATGGCATTAGAATGCCTAAGAGTAACCTTGATGCTAGAAGATCCTGGAGAAGTGCTAATGCTGTGAGAGGATTGTTATGTACCTATTCTGTACCAAGTGAAGCTATCTATCAATATGATAGCAAAATAAAAAAAAAAAATCAATACATGCAAAGACTAAAAAATTTACACCCCATGAATCTTTACTTAGGAAGCTATTGTAGAATGGGTTTCAGACAAATTAAAAAAAAAAAAAAAAAAAGAGAGAAAAATAAGCAAGAGCAGGCACAGAGAATCCAACCAGCTGAGCAGAAAGGAAAGTTCAGGATAGCCCCATTCATCCAACTGGAGACCAACGGATCCATTTTGCAAGCAGGGAGAAGGTTGTGATGGGCTTTTTCCAGAGAGTAAGGAAATGGAAGACCAATTTTATAGAATTGAGCATTTGGGAAATTATATTACAGAACTTGTATAAGTAACTACAAATTAAGGCAATTGTTAATGCAAGAAAAACAAAAGTATAAGCAAGGAAATTATATAACCACAGCCCACTATTTGGCTTAGTGTTATAATTATAATAGAGTCAACACTTTAATTTAAAAATTAAAACGCTTTAATTAAAAAATTTTGATACAACTAGATTGGGAATATTGGAAAGGGGAGTAAAAAGATGAATGGTTGTATGTGAGTTCTGAATCCTCTGTACAATATCAGGAAGATAAAGGATAGTGTTCATGTCTAAAATTGATCAACCAAGTATAGCAATATGAACCTGCTTAAATGTGATTAAGGAATATAGAAATAAATCTCAAAGAAATAGATGAGAGAGTTACAAGTGTCTACCTCTGAGGAGCAGGACTAAGTAGGACCAGGGAATGCCATTTGTCAATAGAAGGTTTTTAATACTGCTTTTAAAAAAGTATGATTTAATAAAGAATAATAGGTTTATAAACTATTGTCTATAATTGTCACATTATGCTTTAAAATTACTCAGTTTATTATTCTTTTTGAAACATTGACTATACTCTTTTTCAGCACATTGGTCTTACCAGTGTTTGATATTCAAATTTTAAAAATAAAGAATATTTTTCCAATTGCTTATATAATGTCTTAAAACAGAGTTAACAAGAAATAAGAGGAATTCATTCAAATGATATTGTGCAACCCACAGAGATGGGCAGAATGCTGGAGAACTAGGCCCAGAAAACCATGGGAGTCTGGATGGGGACAGAGAGGACCAAGGTCACTCCTGGGTGCTCTGGAGAAGACGCCATCGTTGGACCCATAACACCACCTTTCCTGCTATGAGTGATTTAGATGTTTGAGTCACTCCCTGGAGACTTAAGGGGATCTACTGTGCTAAACCTAGGTCCTGTGTTGGCTTCTGAGGACTGGAGAGAGGACCTTCTCCCCTCTTCACAGTCCCTCATGTCTGGCCAAAACACACACTGTCAATCAAGGGATTTCCATGAATCAAGAATTCTCTGATATTGGGAGCCAAAATTCTACAACTATCTCTCATCCCCGCGCCCCCCGACACACACACCTCCCTCCTTCCTAAACCAGTAGGCTCCCCAAACCATTGGGAACCTGTTCATAAAACTGTAGAATATATTGAGACTCAAGCATCGATCTTGTCTATCTTCCATACTTTTCAGATGAAGAAAATGAAACCAAGAGAAGTTGAAAGTGAAAGAGAAAAAGCAAGAAGTAGGTTCCAGGTCTTCTTCACATGCATTTCCCCTGACTGATCAAGCAGAGTGCTAGTCTGATAAAATTTGCCTTTGCTTAAAAATCCAAAGTGAAGAGGATCACGTTGAAGGCTGGAAGAGACTCCAAAGTGGTCTTGAATAGTTTGAATTGAGTAGTGAACTGATCCCAACCACATGATGTTTACAGGGGCAAAGGTGAAGTCTTCAAGGGCGGCCTGGTAACCCCCTGGACCAGTACAGGGCATGTAGGGAGCATAGGTATATGTGTGTGTATAACTCATAATTTAAAAAATATACCCTTGGAGCTTGAGAGTAAGGCTGTTGGGTGTGTGCTGTGCTGTCCCCAGGAATGTGGAGGCTTGGAATCAGTGAAGCAATAGTGGTCAGAAGGGGAAGGGGGGTATCTGTCCTCCTGCCATTCCCTGCCTGGCTCTCAGCCTTCACAGGTCTTTAAGGTGACTATAGACCAAGCCAGCCAGTGCTGGTTCCCATGCTGGAGGATGGGAACTCTTCAGGCTAACCTGTTACTGTGTAGCCTGCCTTGTCTTGTGGACTTCACCTTGCCTGAGTTAAGCCCTTGCCTTATCCTTGTCTGCGCCTGTGATCACTCACCTCTCCCAAACTTTTAAGATTGGGCTCTCCAACTTCCTGCTGCCCCAAGAAGTTACATCTGAATTTATCATCTTCCTCATTTGTCAGATCCATCTTCTATCTTTATGCAGTTGTATCTAGAAGTCTTTCAGATTCCTTTTTGTTCCTCACACCTCATTCAGTTTCCAACCAATGACCACAACCCATCAATGTTTTCTTTCAAAACATTTTAAGCTCCATTTCTTTCTCCCCAGTCCAATGGTCCCTGCCCTGCTCTGGTCTGCATCACTTTTCTGGCCCACTGTGGCTGCTTCCTAATCGATTTCCTAAAGTTCCCTCTTACGCTCATAAACATCACCATCACATGGCTCACCTGGCCTATTTGGAATTCTGATCTGACTGAACCTCTCCATCCTAACTTCCTTTCCTGGTCCTCCAAGGCCTGAACCTCATTTACCTTATGCTGTTCCTGCTATACCTCAGTGTCCTGTGAAATAGCAATATGTTCCTTGAATCAAGAAACTAAGGAGATCAGTTTGAAAAACACTGGATTCAGCTAAGTTTGACACGTTTCTGCGAAAAGAGGATTTTTCTGTTCATGTACTTTGTGATTCTCCAGGTGGGGTTGTAAATGTAGCATATTTCAAACTTTATCATCGTAGATTTTTTTTTTATATGAGAAATGTTTAGCATCTTTCAAGACCCTTCCATTCCATGAACCATAATTTGGGGCTCCTGATCTACAGAGTAAAAGCCGGGCTCTTGCTGCCTTGGTAGAAGGCCCTGCTGATTGGGACCAGGAAGTGTTTCAGATAGTAACTCATACCTCACACCACAGATCCTCCCATCTCTGATGTTAAACCATGGTGGGACCAACAGTGGAGATGTATGGGTGCATACTTAGCTCACAGCTGATTGGTTCTCAGGTCAGCCAGTGCCACCTCTTCCTCAACAGGCTGTGGGCATAGTGAAGCTTGACACAGCTTGTGTGTGAGAGCCTGCTGGGGAGAATGTGTGTGTGGTCTCCAGGCCTTCTTCACGTGGTCAGTCTGCCCACACACTTTCCATCCTAACTTGCAAGGCAGGAAGAGGTTACAAAGTAGTCTGACCGTTTGGATAGAGCAGTAGCAGAGAGAACAGGACTTGGCAAGTGATTTATTTAGTCAATTCACTAAGGGAGGAAAATGAAGCTCTAACTGAGGGCCATAGAGGAATACTGATTAATAAGGGTTAGGAGAACAGATACAGGGTTATTTATATAGATTATGTTTCCGGTACCAAACTTTATCTGTGAGTTAAGGAATCTTTATGGCTAATTTTGCCCAATTGAGTTTTGCCTCATCTAATAACTTCAGGTCCAGAGCCTCATTCACATGATATGAAGATGGGACTACACTACCAGCCCTTCAAATACAGTACCTTTTCTCCCCTCCAGGCTTCCGTTACTGTCTCCTTAAAAGGCCTGTAGTCACAGAGCTTTCTTTCGAAGCCAGGCCATTCTGTGGGTGGGGCCTTTCCATGTGTTCTATGCTAGCACTGTGTGTGGGGATGGTGCAGGTGGGCAATGCACAAAGGAATAAGCACATATATATTTGGTTTTTGATTTTGTTTCCACTTCCTCTAGGCATCAAACGCAGAGTTGCATGACTTTACTGAGGGCCCCAGAGGGTTTTAGGCAAAAATTAAGCTCCTGGTCATTCCCAGGTCTGGGACTGAACTGCATGGGAGCTTTGTACTTGGAGAGAAACTGTCTTAAAAGTTTTAGGGTAATGTATATTGTGAACTCTAAAGAAAATAGATTCCTTCTCCCCACATTCTTTTCACCAAATATCCTCTCCTCCTTGTTCCCCAAGACCTCAGAGCCCCACCATGGCCTCTCAGTAAGTTTGGATAGGCCAGAGGTGGGCAAAGTGAGCAACTGTTTATGCCCTGGCTGTCCACCCTCCCCCAACACTCCCCCACTGCACAGGGCACCTCCCTGGCTTTCCCATGTCACAAATCCAGGGACTCGTTTCCCAGTAATTCCTGGGCTGACAAGCTCCTCTCCAGCATTCCGAGAGAGAAGAAGCTGTCTTCAGAACTAAAAGGCAGATATTTTTCTTTCTATTCCATTCTCCAAAAAGTCATGCTCAGAAAAGAGAATACAAATTACACTCAGTAGCTCTTATCAGCCTGGTAAAGTGTTGCCTCAAAAAAGAATCCACATGCTTCCATCTTTTAAAAACATTTTGGATTGAGGAAAGGAATTAGATCCGTGTACAGAAGCGACCTGCTTGAGTGCAATTTGAAGGGGTCAGAGTATTAACCTTGAATGCTGATGCTTTAATTGAGCAGCTGAGGCAGAGTAGCTATTCTCTCAGTGGACATCCCCGCTGTGGGTCTGGGTCTCTGGGGCTGACAGCTACACACGGGGCAGGCCTCTTGGCGTGATGTGACCTAGCAGCACCAGGAGGGACTCTTCTGTCCCAAATGGCCCCCACACTCTCAGCAGCATCTGATGCTGTAGTTCCCTGGAGCCAGTCTTTGGATGCAGGCAACCGCTTTGCAATCTCCACTATGAACGTGGAAATACCCGTGGGAGGGAGAAGAAAACATTTCTAATCAGTTTTGGACTTTGCTTTGCTTGTATCTGAAAATTGCTTGAAGCTGCAGCTGAACAACAGAATGTATGAGAAATGACTCAGTATGGTCACCTGCCACCCAAGGCCACATCCCCTGCCCTTGCCAGACCAAGTCATGAGATTGTTCACAGCCCACTCTACAGAGGCTGGAGGCTGCTCTTGCCAAACCAAAGTGGGCATAAATAACCTCAGAAGTGATTTGTTTTACTGTACATCTAGGTCCTCAAAAGGGATTGTGTGACAGCATTCCACATAGCCAAGGGCCTAAATGTCTTGCTCTTCCATGAAACAAAATCGGCTAGAAAAGTCAAACTCCTATTGCCTCTCATCAGGCTACAACCTGGGTATCTGTAAGAGTGAGAACATGGGGGATCTTATTTGGCTTCTGTGTCCTCCAGGTGGCAGGGAAATTACAGGCCATTGATTAAAATCCGAGTATCCATCAGCCAATACTCATCGTCACTGCTTGGCTTCACTTCTACAAGTTGATCTTATTAAACAGATCGTGCCTGCAAGCAGACTCCATTTCATTTTTCTGCTGATATTAACGTTTCCTCATAAATTGTCCACATGTAGCATATTCTCACTTTTTATTACAGCAAATTGCACTTCCTGCACAGCCCTGGAACCTGCCTCTATTTCATCTGAAGGATCCACAAATGATCTGTAATGAATCTTTAGCCCCCGGAGGCTGTGAGCTGGCTCTTCTGCCATGAGCACAAACAGGGAAGGCAGTTTGGACTGGCTGTTTATCTGACTTGGTCAACAGTGAGGACTGAGGCCAGAGAGGTCTCATGATGGACTAGAAATTGTTCACATCTATCAGATTTTTACATGAGCTTAGTCAATTATGCTTTCTTTCCTTCTTTTTTTTTCCATAGCAACATAATAGCTTTTCTGAGATCTGAGTCAGTGTCAGAAAAATCGAGTGCAGAACACACTCTCTAGTGTTACAGTAGTATCTTTTAAAATGTCATTGATTGACTAAAGCTAGTTCAGAACTTACTGTGTTGTTAAGACTGATATATGGAAACTTGCATCAGAAGGGTTAGTACTTGGTATAAATGAAGAAACAATTGTATACAAGTAAAAAATGTTCCAGAATTTGATCATATTTCCATAAGCTCCCAAAGGCCATGGCATCTTGCATTTATACATTTTGCAGTTCACTTTATTTCATTCTCAGGTATGTAGAAAAAGGGTGTGATTTGCAAATAGAGACAGTAATCACTTTGCATGGCACATTGTTAACTGAAAATCCAGTGCATAATCTAGTCCATGGAAAGCAAGGCTCTGGTCCCGTATGCATAGATTTCTGTTACCAGTGCAAAAGCAAAGACTACCTTGTACGTTGATATCCCTTTTCACTGGACTAGGATTCCTATTTTTGTCTCCAGGCTTCCTCCTACTCATCACCAGGGAAGAAATGTGAATCATCCATTCATTCACTCCATAAACACATTTTGAAGTTCACTGTCTACCAGGTGCTGTTCCGCACAGGTGGCTTCATGGTAATTAGACCAGGCTTTGGCCTCCAGCAGCTCACTTCCTAGGGGGGAACTGGAGGCTACTCCTCATGCAACCAGAGGCCCATCTGACCCAGGAGTTCTGGAAGGAAATGGCAGCAAACTCTGAAAGCCAGGACAGACTTGCAGAAGGCCCTGCAGCTCTCCAGGCCTACACTATCCAGACATCAGCATCATCTGCATCATCTTCTGGCTCAGCTGTTTCATTTGTACTAAACTCCTAGGAAGAGTGCAGAGAATGAACTTTGTCTTCTTTCATCCCCAAATCAGCAGGATACAGTAGAGAATACATGGGCTTTGCATCTGAAAGTCCTGGTTACACTGACCTGCTGGGAGACTTTGGGCAAGTAACTTCATCTTTCTGAATTTCCCCACCTGTAGGCTACAGAAGCTTCTTTCAGCAGGGCTGTTGTGAGGATTCAGGGAGGGATCATATGTGGAGGGCTTAGCTCAGGGTCTGTGCTGGAGAAGATGTTCTGTAAGTGCCAACGATTGTCCCCAGCCTGCAACCAGTCCCCCACTCGAGTCTTTCCTAGCCAGCACTTTCCCTGAGCTCTGGGTGGTAGGTCCAGCTTTCTCTAAGCAAAGTGGGTCCTTGTAGCATCCCTCAGAGTTGTATTTTAGAGCTACATGGGGTAAATTCTGCTGCACTTTCCCTAGATGGCCTTGCTAAAGCTGAGAGTGACTGCCTTGTCTACACCATTCTTCAGTGACTCTTTTACCTATGCTAAACTACCTTTTCTTGTGCCCAGGTAGTAGGCTTCCCATTTCCACCAAGAGTGGGAGCTCTGGTCTTCTAGAAAGCTCCAGCAGAGAGACAGTTAAGGTGGGAACAGATGATGGTCAGGAGAGCCTGGCTTCTGAGAAAGGCCTGGGAGAAGACACTGGAAAAGAGACCTGCTTGGACCCAAGATTCCCCAGAGGAATCTAAGGGTAAGGACGGAACCAGAAGTACAAGCCATGGGAGACTTGGGGAGAACTTCAGGGCAGTTTTCTAGCAGAAGCAAAGCCCAAGCAGGTTCCGGAGACAAGCCTGGCCAAACATGACAAGCAACTGGGTCAGTGCATTGGGCCCTTTTCCCAAGAAAACAGGGCCCTGAGAAGCATAGGATGGCTGGGATAGTGCAGTGATACCTACTCTTTACAGGTTACCTCATGTTTCTGAAACTTGGGCCTCATGGTGGCTGCTTTGTGATTTCATTGAAAATGGGCTCCTCAAATCATTCATTGTTTTGTAGCCAGCAACTCCTCTTCCTTGCAAATGAATGTGTGTGTGGGGGGGAGGAGACGACCGCACTCCCGCATGTTTTGGAGGGGTGACGTTGCACAGAAAGAATTGTTCCTAAATGGCATGTTGTTGCAAAGGCAGCAGTGGGACTTTAACGTGAGCTCAATATCTGTCCTTGGGAAAGTGCCAGGCCCTGGGCTCCATGGGGAAATGTTCTCAAATGTTAGAGTTGGGGTTTTAAAAAGATGCTAATTGCCGACAAGCTTTCATTATCTTGGGCTTCCAGTGTTGGGGGGGTGCCTAGATAAGTGGCCAGCAATTAACGTGTACATAAATAATCAGTGGCATTTGCACTCTGTAAAATAAATCCTCAGCGATGTTGCTGGAAGGCTTCCACGTGGAGGTTTTTTCCACTCCACTTACTATTTCTTTAGGCCAAGATAAAGGAAAACAGGCTCACACTTAGGAATTGCAAGTGGAAAAATTGTCTCAGGCTTATGAGAACAAGTTAACCTGGAGAAAGAATGCACTATTGCTCATAATGGTGCTTTCTCAGATATGAGGGAAAAGTCTGTTTTGTTTCCATGGCCACGGAATCAGGGCCAGGCCCTAAGGCTCATGCACTTTGTTGGACAGTTGTTTGGACCTTTTGGAGAGCAGTATGACCTAAGGAAAAGAATACAGGTTTTGGAGACAGTTGGACCTGGGTTCATATCTAGCCTCTGCCGAGTACTAGCTAAGGACCTTCTGCGAGATACCAGTCTAGATTGAGTTTACAGTTCCCCCTCTGTGAAGTGGTGGTAAGAACACTGCCTGATGTGTTAGGTTGATGGGAGTTGGTTGTGAAGTAAAGGAGAGGTTGTATTGAAGTATCTGGGAGGTGCTTAGTAAAAGAAAGCTCTTGTCGCCCTTGGAAACAGATCCAACTTAATCCTGTGTGAAAGGCCAAGATCACAATGGAAAGGAGCCCAGGATGGAGATGCTTCCTTTGATGTGGTCAGCAGTCCTGTCCTCTCTGCTTCCTTCCAGGCGCTTGGATATCAGAACTAATCCTTACCATCATATGGTTAAGGGGCAGCTGTCAGTCCTTCCCAACCCCTGCCCAGGCAAGCTGCCTCTGCACTTAACATCAGCACTCAGGAACTGCTTTCTGTCCAAAGCCTATTTGGGAGGCAGGAGCTTGTGCTTGCCCTGCATCTATTTCCCTATGAAAACTGTGATCAGGGTAGCCAGAACAGGGCCAAATTGTCCTCTGGCTCTCAGTGGGCCTGAAGGATGGCATGTTGGTGTCCTGTGTCATCAGCTCTGTGGATGCCATTAGTCATGGGAAAGAGTATCTGAGGTTCAGTCTGGGGCCACTGCTCATGGACAAGAAGACACGTTCCCTTCCACACTTGGCTTCCCCATGTATGGGGAAAACAGCCACTCTCAGCTTCCTTTTACCAGGTTTGCATATGAAAGCATACTTTTCTCTTCAGAGGAAAGGGTCCTTGGAATCAAGTCCTGTGTGCACCTCCAGCTTTGCCCTTCACCTCTGGCTGCTGGACCAGCCTCCCAGCCTTCCAGCCATTTCTTGGGCCAGTTACCACCATCAGCATCTGTCGCCTCTTCTATTCAAAAGAGGTTAGGAGAGAAGTCAGCTTGATACTTTGGAAATTCCAACCTCCTTAGCTCTTTTTCTGAAGTTCTGTGTTTGCCAATGTATGATGGGCCACAGGAGCCAGGCAGATGGGCTTTGATGGTTGGCAAGGCCTCAAGGGACTCAAGGCACAACTTAGCAGGGCTGCCAGCATTGGGCCACTGCATAGAGCCCTAGTTCCCTGCTATCACAGGGTCTGTGTGAAGTGCCTGCCATTGCTTAGGCCTTCACCACCTGCCTCTGCTTTATTTTGAGGGTTGTCCCCCAGCCATGGCATCCAACTCCGGGAGACAAGCCTGACTGCAGGGAACCAGTTTTCAAATCTGCTGAGGGTGAGTAACTAGGGACTCACCTTGAGCAAGGGGCCGGCTTCATTCCCCTCCCTTCCCTACCCACAGGATACAGGAGCTGCCCTTTGTCCGTCTGCTTGGGTCAACATGTCTCTGAAGACACCCACAGTGTTATGCAGTTGTTGACCCATGCCATGGCCAAGATGGGGGGAAACACCAAGTTGTGCTGCCTTGAAGGGTCTTTGGACTCATGTCATAGTACTTAGTACTTTGCGAGGCTGTATTTATTGTCATCCTTTTTGTCACTGGTGGCTTCATGGTGGCAGAGATGAGATTCCTGGTTTATTTTCACACTCAGGAGAACAAGGACAGCTTGTTGGGGTCGGACAGGCCCCATCTGTTGAATGACAGAAGGAAAAGAGGAAGGATTATGCACTTGTACACATTCAAAAGAGACCACTGAATGAAGAATAGGCAGGGAACACGAGTAGAAGGAAAGGAGAGGACCTTCGCATCTGCTGATCATTTACAGTGAGCTCCTTCCTGGGCTGTAACTTCATTTAGTTCTCACAGTAACCTCAGGCAGGAGATTTGTCTCAGGTTGGGTTCCCTGAAGCAGACGCTGAGATGAGAATTTGTGTGACAATGATTTGTTAAGAGGTAAGGGAAATTAAAAAAAAAAAAAGACAGCAGGGGAGTGGGGACTTGGAACGGGGACATGAAGGAAGTCAAGCAAGGTGATTTTGGCTCAGTCCTACAGAGGTCAAGAAACAGTTGAGCTTACAATTGGAGAAGTCCCCATCAGGGAACGGGCAGCCGGGATTTGCATTCCTGGCACCTTCAGTCCCTGGTTAGGGGTGTACATTCCCATGTAACTTGAGTGCCATCCAGGGTTCCAGCAGCATGAGTCAGGGGTGTTGGTGTTTGGGAGTGAATACACATGGGAAGTCAGTGTAATAAAACATAATAACAGGATCCGGGGGGACCTGGGAAGAGCATCTCTCACACCGCTGGTAGTCAGATGCCTTACGGATGTGGAAAATGCAGCTCAGAGAGGTAATACAGCTCACCCAGGAGCACTCAGCTAAGAAGGGGCAGAACCGGGATTTGAAAGCACTCCGCCTGCCTCCTGGGACTCTCCATACCATACTCACTCTGCAGATGAAAGAGAGGACTCGCCTCCACCTGCTTCAGATGTAGCTGAGGAAGAAAAGGGAAAGGACAGCACTTAGACGGGGAATTAGTGGTGCTGGGGGGACATTGCCCACCGGACTGTGAGCATTTAGGGCTCTTCCCATAGAGCTATCAGCTCTCCAGTAATTGCCATTGGGTGAGGGGCGGGGAAGGTGGGCAGACAGTGTTCTTGTCAACTCTGCTGTAGTTTCTCCTTCTCTCCATCTATTTCAGCCTCTGTGTGAGTTGCACCCTCTGGAAAAGGCTATAGCCAAGCACTATTTATCTCCGTGTGGGGAAAAGAGGCTTAACAAATTAGCTAATGCTTAATTGGGGAAGAAAAGTAGGACAGAAAAGTTGGCCAGTCATCCTGTGGGATTTTCTGATCAATTCTCTGCACCCATATCTTCTGTGCGTGTGCCTAATAGTCAGTGGAAAACTCCTCAGGGTAGCCAGGAATCCTACCTGTTTCCTGGGATCTCCCAGTAATTGAGTCAGGTGATCTGCAGTGCTGGCTTCTGCAGGGACAAGCAGAAGATTCTCAGAACTACATATTTGAAGCAGGGCTCCCAGCCCCCCAGACCAAGAGGCAGGATTGGAGCTCCAAAGCAACATTCCCATTCCCAGTGAATTAGGATCCCTAGCAGTGGGGCCTAGGGGTTCACACTTTAAAAATCTCCCTAAGAATGTTCTTAAATGCAGTCAGACTTGAGAACCATTGCTGCAGAATGTCAGTGCATGATGGAGCTTTGTACCTCACCCATGGCTTAGATACTTACAGGGTACTGTAAAAAAGGCACTGACCACCTTCTGCTCAGGCACTTCCTGTGATGGGACATCACTGCTCCTGAGGCAGCCCATTCCATCTTGAATGACTTGGAAAGTCAGGAAGTTCTTTCCTATATTGAGTTGATATCTGCCTCCTTGATTATTGGAGCCCTTGGTTCTAAATCAACTCTCAGAGGATGCCCAGAGCAATTGCAATCTCTCTTGTACATGACAGTTCTTAATGTCTTTAAAGACACCTGTATTGTCTCATCTCTAAGCAGCCCTGGTCACTTTGACTGGCAGTTGGTTTACACTGTAACACTGCATGACTGCATTCCAACGTGTAGTGTCCTTCATGATGGGGTGACCAAATTCGGTTAACTTCTCAAGGAGTTGAACAGACAACTTCCACTCCTCTCCTTTCCACGAGTCTTTGTTCTTTACTCAAGTGTGTTGCTTTCAAACTTCACTTACTCATTTGCCCTCCTGCTCCTGGAAAGCTTGTGCAGGACTTTGAGTTTAGCCTTGTTAAACCACATGTCTTTAGATGCAGTGCAGTGTTACAGCATTCTGAGATGTTATGACTTCTTCCCAGTTCTGCATCACATGCATGTTTGATAGGAGTGATGCCAACATCCTCTATGTGAACATTAAGGACATGCTGAACTGTTGGGAACTGTGAGTGAGAACCCAGCAACGTGCTCATTGTTCTCAGACCACTCCATCTCCACTTCTCCCTCCCCTGCCTCCTCACCGGGGCTTCTGCACTTCTGAAAGTGAAGGCCGGCATGCTGAGAGGAGAGCGGCACTGGGCTGGCTGGTCAAGACATCATCCTGAGGTGCCCTCCCTTCTCTATCCCAACCGAGGACTTGCAGTTTCTCTGGAGAGAGCTTGGTTAACCGAGTTTGTAGAATGAAAGCAGAGTGTCTTTGGGATGCAGCCCCATGGGATACCCAGGTACATGGCTTAACATCTCTCAGTACTTCCTTTCTTTTCGGTGTGGGAGAGAACAGCTGGTGTCTTCTCCCTGAAGTGGGGGAGGGAGTGGCCAAGGCATTTTTAGCCATAAGCCATTTTTCCTAGGGAAGAGAGGATTCATGGGCCTGCGGCTCAGGAAGAGAGTGGGAGGGCTTGTGGGGCTCAGGAGACTCCCAGATGTAAGCTAGCATGTGAGCAAGTCAGGGAGTGAGGCTGCAGCCCCAGAGGGTGGAAACTGCTATCTTCCCATCATTGCCTCATGGGAAAAGTTTGGGACATACGTATATGGATGGCATCCTCTGAGTTTGGCTTTTTCGGAGACTGAGTATTTAAAAATATTTTACATACCTTGGCAGGCTAGAAGGAGCAAATGTCATCTATATTTTATAGATGAACAGAGACTAGAGTAGTTAAACCACAGCTGGGTAGAAGCAGTCCTTTTCTGGTCCAGACTTCTGTCCAGTACGTCTTCACAGGAGCTGGCACCCTCTTCCATGGACTGGAGATATGGCCCAGAAAAGGCTCCTGTGGCCACCCTTGGTGTCCCCCAGGTTGTTGTCTGTAAGGTACTGGGGTACTAGAGCTCATCTGGCACTTCCATGGTTTGATTTCCATGAGCTTGTTGTGTTGTCCAGCAAATCTGTCCTTTCTAATGTAGTGAGATTCTAACACAACCTGTGCTGTCCCAGCTCAGCATAAGTTGTCTGGGTCGCTGGCCCTAGTGCCTCTATGCTTCACTTGTTAGGAATAAGTCAGATCTCTATGTTTTGACAAGGAAAGATATTCTTGATATACTGATATATCAAAAATGAGAGTTTTAACGTGATGTGTATTTCATGATCTAATTTAAATAAAAACATAAAACCTGTCTGATATCCATTTGTAACTATGTACTTGCAGATGTGACTGTAAATGCTTCTGGAAGGGGACACCTCAAACATCCTCTGAGGGATAAATATGGAGGAATAAATGGGAAATTTTCACTACTTTAGCACCTTTTTACTTTTTAATTTTATTTTTGAGTTGGTGTCTCACTCTGTCACCCAGTCTGGAGGACAGTGGCACGATCATGGCTCACCACAGCCTTGACCTCCTGGGCTCAGGTGATCCTTCTGCCTCAACCTCCTGAGTAGCTGGGACTATACCCACCTACACCCAGCATGGGTCTCCATGCCCAGCTAATAGCACTTTTTTATGGGGAGGGATTATAGGATGATTTTTAGCATTTTTATTTTTCTGCACTTTTTAAAATAAAAAGAGTAATAAAAATTACATTAGAAAATACAAAAAAAGAAGACTTCAATCTGGTATTTCTCTCCTGGGCTCATAGATGGCCTGGCACAGTGCCTGGGACTCAGCAAGCACTTGGCACGTGCTTGTTGGTTGTATTCTTACAGGACTTGCTTGGAAACCATCAGTCCCTTCCAATTCTTCCAATCTGTTGGCTTTCCAATTGAAGTAGGGAAAAAGCATGCGTAAACACATCCAGGAAACAAAATAATTAACTGGGTCCTGCCTGTCTCTGCCTTCCACTTCATTCATAGATCGAACAACATGTATTGACCACCTGCTGTGTGTCAGTTATAGCGTGAAGTTATGGGACACAACTGTGACCTCGGAGATGTGGTCCTTGATTTCATGGAGCCCCCAACTTGGCAGATGAGGCAGATAATGAGAAATAAATAAACTGATAATCATTCAAACACAATGATGGCAAGTGCTATGAAGAAACAGAACAAAATGCTACGAGAGAGAATGGTGGGGTGGGGCCACTGCCCAGGATCTAAAAAGACCCTGCTTCTATGGATCCTAAAGAACTGAAGGCAGCTGAAAGGCTGTGAGCTATCTTTCTGCGTGTCATTCAGCATAGCTGAACTGGACAAACCACCACAAATCCCTTGTTCCAGTTTCTGGATTCTCTAGCCTGGGGCACTG
Source organism: Tarsius wallacei (assembly GCA_963574415.1). Taxonomy (NCBI): domain Eukaryota; kingdom Metazoa; phylum Chordata; class Mammalia; order Primates; family Tarsiidae; genus Tarsius; species Tarsius wallacei. Next base: position 8,801 of record CAUYQG010122987.1, on the reverse strand, counting down.
ATGAGACTCATCCCCTCAGTGTCCCTGCAGAAAGGGATTTGCAGGCATTCCTGGGGAAGGGAAACTGCCTGTGCCTGTGGACCTGTGCGGCCCACAGTAACCGGGAGCATCTAACCTTGCTCTGGGCTGGTGTAGGAGAGTGTGGAGGCAGAGGGGGAAATCAGATGTCTGCATTCAGATGATGCTTCTTGCTGCTAAGGCAGCCAGAGCAGGCCCCAAGGGGACGACATGTTTTGTGAGGAAAATGTTCTCCAAGAACAATGTTTATAAAATCCTGCCTCGGCAATCATCCTGTGTGTCTGCCAGCTTCTGTCTTACTTCTGTTCATGTTCGTTCTTTTTCTCTCTGCAGGCCGTGGAGACCAACCTGGCTTCCAAGGACAGCCACTGGGTCTTTGTGAATGAGGTAAGAGCCCCAGAATGGCGAGGGATATGACCTGAACTGAACTCCTGATCCTTGGGGAAGCTCAGGTCCAATTTTGATTTGTGGGGCTGGAGGGAATTCTGGGGTTCCACCTTGCCCAGGCACAAGGTCAGAGAGCTGGACTTGACCTGCCAAGATGCTCACCTGAAGCAGGTGGGAACCAGGGGAAGATTCCAGACCTGAGTCCGTGATGAAGTCAAAGTCAAAGGGAAGCGGTATTAGGCATTAGATGTATGGGGTGAAGTGAGGCAGCCAGTGGGAGCCAGAGGCTGGAGAGATTGGGGAAGTTTAGGAAATGGGGTGCAGAGGGGGTGGGGCAAAGGAATAAGGAGGGCCTGAAGGCTGCACTCATGCAGGATGTTAAGAGTGTGTATGTGTGTGTGTGTGTGTGTGTGTTATGAATGCACATGAGTGTGAGCAAGAGTGCATGTGGAGTGTGTGTACATGTGTGAGACTTTGAGTTGGTATGCATATGAGTGAATGTGAGTGAGTGTGTGTGGGATGTGTGTGTATAGGTGTAAGTGCGTATCTGTGAGTGTTTGTGATATAAGTTGTATGTGTATGAATGTATGTGTGTGTGGTTGTACATGTGTGCATGTGAGAATGTAGGTATGAGAGTGTGTATGTGTGTGTATGTGTATTTGTGTGCCTGAGTGGGCGTGGGTATACATGTGGAAGTGTACACATGTGTGTATGTACGTGTGTGAATTGTATGTGTGTGAGTGTATGTGTGGGGGTGTGCATGTGTGATTTGTATGAGTATATGTGTAAGTATATGAGTTGTATCTGCATGTAGGCACAATGTGTGTGAGTATGTGTATATGTGTGTATGTATGTTTGAGTGTGTGTGGGGTTGTATATGTGTGAGTCGTATGTGCATGTGAGTGTATATATGTATTCATGAGTATGCATATGTGCAAGTGTGTGTGAGTGTGTTTGTGTGTGCAGCAAGTGGGGGTGGGGATCAGTGCATCCATTTAAATAATGGGATGAATAGTAAGTCTCTCTCTGACTGACCTTCCCGCAGGTTTGGCCCCAAGGAGGAATGGGAGCACGAGTGGTCATGGTGGCCTGGTCTGCTCTTCATGAATTGCCCACGGTCTGGCTGTGACCTCCTCTATGCTGTAGGCGTTGCACAGGAGTAGCCTGTAATCACATACTTGTAATCATGTTTTCCTGAAGGATCCCCTCTGCCCACATGTCCATTCAGGAGCACCCACCAGGGCAGCCTGTGAGACCCCAGGGTGTTATTAGGTGGGAGCTGACTCAGAATGCATTCCTGGTATAAGCTTTCATCAGGGTTTGGCCTTCAGCTGCTCCTAAATTAGCTGATCAATTTCTAATGGCTTCATTCTGGAAGATGCAGGTTTATTAGGTAGGCAATTTATTCTTTTATGATGTCTGTTTCCTCATTAGTTCAGTGCTAATATGGCTGAAGTAGTCTTGGGTGGCTTATTTTAATAATTGTGCAGGTAGTATCAGATAGCAACTCCTTGCAAAGTTCACTTTTCATGGTTTTCCTCCACGAATTCGCATCTTGTTAGCTCCATGTCTAAAAAGGCCAGTTGGAGACATGCATGGTAACCATCCATTTACCGTGGGGTGTGGATGATTGTGCTGGTGATTAGAAGGAACATGACCACTGCCTCCCTCTTCTTCAAAGCCTGTGTGAGACCTCCTTGATCCTTGAGAAGTTTTGATTTTCTGGGCTTTTCTGACTTCTCTACGGTTCTTCAAAGTCCAATTTTCTTTGTTCCTGAAAAAGGATACATTCCATGTGCCCCTTAAGCCAAATATCTGGCGCTGGTTTTACATTTTGATGAATCTTCCAAATTGGATAGCCAGTGTTTCTACGTTGCCAGTCTTCAAAAAAGTGCTCTGTTTTTACATTTCTAACCTGTGTTTTTTTTTCTCTTCCCTGAATTCTTGGTTGTCTCCGGGGTCCCCTGTCTGTCCCTCCTGACCCCCTTTTCAGGGCTGGAGTTAACTTCAGACTGACCAGCATGAGGTGCCCTAGGGAACTCCATATTGGTATAACCAGGGCATACCCAAGGCAGCTAGAATCCAGGGCTTAGTGTCACTAGGAGGAGTCAAATGTGGGGTATACTTGTCAGAATCACACTGGGGCAGCCTCATCCGAGAGGATGGTGATGCGTCACCATAGTCAGCAGTGCACTCTGGGCTAGCCTGGCATGGCTGTCGGATACTTGGAGATTATGTGAGTATCCCCCAAGCAGAGTTTGTCTTCCTTCAGATGTCAGGGGCCTCCACGAAGTACTGGCCTCCTCCTTTCTTGGCTTCCTTTTCTATGGGAGGCAAGAGACAACAGCTAACATTTCTTGATCACCTATTATATGCTAGGCACTTGTCAGCTCATGTGTTACTTTCCTTAGTCCTCAGCAACAACCTTGTATGGCATTTATTATCATCCCCATTTTACAGATGGGAAAATGGAGACTCCATGGATTACATGGCTTGCTCATAATCAACGGGGCATCTGGGATTTTATATGAAGCTGTCTGGCTTCTAAATTCTTTCCACCACATGGAACCTGCATGCACATGGCCTTGGCAAAGATTCTTAACTCAGAGTCAGTGTCTGATTCAATACAGCCAGGCAGTAAGGCTCAGGTGTGCATGTCGATGGGAGCACTCTTGGGCTAGCACTTAGTGCCCACTCATGGATATTCTTGAAGTCTGTGATCTGAAAGTAGGCAGTCTTGGAAAACTTCCACTCATGCACCCCAGGGCAGGTTTGTTAATGACTGAGGTGTTCACCAAATTACATGTAGACTTTTCCTTAGGCGCCAGCTATATTTAAGACTACTGTTTCCTGTTACAGCGTGGCCCCATTGAAAAAAAGTTTCATCATTCTTATTCCAGTGTCATATCATTTTAGACTCTGCATAGCTTTTAAGCTGTCAAGTATAGAGCTACAAACACAAAGTTTCCCACTCACCTTTCTGTTTGTTGTATATGATGACTAGAGAAAAAATAAGAAAAATTTTTTTAAAAGAGTCAGGGTGTGCATTTGAAGACTCACCTACCAACATGTTCTCTAGAATTCCACTGTTACACTGAGTCTGAGTCCTTGCCTTTCCACCTCTTGAAATGTTTCCCCACTTCTCTGCCTCCTCCCCCTCCCCATCACATTTTTCTTTTGGGTCTTCAGAGTGGCCCTCGTCTGGTGACCACTGCTCCTCTCTTTCCTTACAGGCTCTGCCCTTCCATTTCTCCTGCTGTATTTGATGTGCTCAATGTATTTTCCTGGATTTACGATAAACACTCAGGGGCACATGTTTTTGTTTGCTTTCTTTATGCAGTGGTTTTCTTAACACATTCATCTCTTGCCAGTGAGGGTATTGGTGTTGCATATTACAGAGCTGTTTTATTTGGAGAAGTAATTGAATGCAGAGGAGGGCTTGCAAGTCTGTGAGCCTCATCAACAGTTCCTATAGGTCTCTGGGCACCACCATGGGGATACTAGAAAGCAGATGTGTTTGGAGGTATAAAAGATATTTTATTGACTTATTAAGTCACAAGTTACCTTAGAAGAGGGTGGGGGATTCAAAAGTACTTGTAGAAAACAAAATGAACTATTCGTCAAGGTGACCACTAGACTGTGAGTCCCTTGAGGGGATGGCCAGATCCAGCTCATCACTGAATCCTCAATGTCCTGAGCAAAGATTAGATTGTTAAAAGGTTTGGTTGAAGGCAGGTCGATGTACATAATGTAGAGCAAATTGCATTGACGAGCACTTCCCTGTCTGCCTCAGAGAAAAGACAAAGGCAACAGTTAACACTTGAGTTTCAGAGATGGAGGGCACTGCTCTGGGTCTTTCATCAGAAGCTGCCTGTTCAAGGTCAGTCAGGCTTGAATCTGGATGAGTTGGGTGACTTTCAGAAACTCTTTATCAGCGGGGATAAAGTGCTTCCTCTCCATGTGGCCTTCAGCAGATCCTAGGTGAGTTGGAGAACCCTGTAGTTCCAGTAACTCACAGGTGTCTATCCTTAGTGCTGGCAGAAGTCTGGACATAGAAGTCTCCCCACAAGACTGTGTATCCTGGCAGGAGATGTGCATCTCATAGTTAACCTCTTGGGAACTTTGTTCAGGGAATTCTTTTACAGAATATGCAGTATGATTCTCCAGCCCCTTAAAGCAGTGATCCCCACCCTTTTTGGCATCAGGGACCAGTTTCATGGAAGACAATTATTCCACAGACTGGAGGTGTGGGGGAATGGTTTCAGGATAACTCAAACACATCATATTTATTGTGTACTTTATTTCCACTATTATTACATTGCAATATATAATAAAATAATTATATAACTCATCATAATGAAGAATCAGTGGGAGCCCTGAGCTTGTTTTCCTGCAACTAGAGATTCCCCTCTGGAGGTGATGGGAGACAGTGCTAACATCACCACCTCAGCTCCACCTCAGATCATCAAGCATTAGATTCTCATAAGGAGCAGCACGCAATCTAGATCTCTCGCATGTGCAGTTCACAATAGGGTTCATGCTCCTGTGAGAATCTAATGCTACTGCTGATCTGACAACAGGCAGTGCTCAGGTGGTAATGCTAGTGATGGGGAGCAATTGTAAATACAGATGAAGCTTCCCTTGTTTGCTGTTACACTGAGTCTGAGTCCTTGTCTTTCCACCTCTTGCTGCTCACCTACTGCTGTGTGACTCAGTTCCTAACAGGCCATGGATGGGTACCGGTTCATGACCAATGGTGATGGGGACCTGAAATGCTCTGTCGCTGGACAGTTCTCTTTGTTAGATAAATTCTTCCAGGCATGAAACCAAAGAACACTTTGATAGACATGGTTTAAGATGCCTAGCAAGTGATGTGGAAGCACATACATAACGTTTGTGCTTGAATTTTCTCAACAAGAGAGCCTCTAAGTAGTGCTCTGTGGGTGAGCAGGAGCTAGGAGGAGGTAGATTCTAGAAGGAGGTTGGTAGGACTTTGGCACTCCCCTGCCATTGCCAGCACATGTCAATAACCTCCACATCCCATGTCCATTTCAGACCATATCCCTAAGCTCCCAACCAGAGATTCAGCTTGACTAAAAATCCTTCTTGAATAGTCATTCAGAAGTTCCATCACCACCTCAAACTCAGTGTACCTCTCTCTGAACTCAACATTCTCACCAGACCTGGTTCTCAGTGCTCCCCATCCCAGAGACCATTGTCCCAATCTTTCAGTTGGCTTCCCAGCCAATGGAGAAGAGTCTAAATCATGTAGCCCACCCACACTGCTGTAGGATGATTCTGACCCCATTGTTGCATCCTATTTACGTTTTACTATTCAATTCACTATCTTATGGCTCATCCCTGCAAGTGGATGGTCAACTTCGTGTTTCTGTATTTATTTTCTCCTATTGGCTCAGGGATTTTTCCAGGATTTTTTTTTTTTTCCTTTCTGCTGTGTCCTTTCTGAATCTGTGACTGTCCAAGACTTATCTTTCCCACAGGGATCTGCTTTACCTTGTTTTTGTCAAAAGGACTTCTGATTTTCCCCAATAGTTAGTCACATGCAGTTTTATCTTGGGCTTCTCACCCCAGTTCTATTGTGTTGGGAAATGAATGCACATGCCTGATTTCCTGGACAAGCTGTGAATGAGGACCTGGATATCCTCTCACTCAGACTCCCTAAAGTTCCCAGCATGAGAGGCCCATGCCTGGAGGATCTTTCTGGGTTAAGTAGTCTGACTGTATCCTAAGAGGCCTCTACCACCCACCCTAAGTACAGGTCGTCTCAATGTGTAGACCTCTTCAGCCCCCTCTACTAGAATGTTCTCCTTTTCTTGCCCCTCAGGCCCCAGCCCTCATATTATCACTTTCACTAGTTCATCACCAACAAATATTCAGTGAGGATCCAGGGGTCAGACCTTGCTCTGCCCTAGGCTGGGCTCTGTTAACAACCCAGAGTCATTACTCCAGACTTTCAAATCTTCCCTACCACAAAGCACACACTGGGTTAAAACAGATGAAAATGAGATTAGGCTTCACATGTATAATGTGGGAGAAGATGCTAATACTCTAATTGAAAAAAATAAGAAAAAGACTATGATCTGAATGCTGATCACACAGTTTTAAGAAACCTCTCTTTGGGATGCAGAGAAAGAGAGGGAGGGAAAAGATTCACTTTTTTTCTTTCTTTTATTTTGAAGATTCCAATTCTGTTTGAATATTAAGTCCCTGTACCATTTATTATCTTCAAATTTAATTTAGTAACACTCAAAAACAATTGTATTTGTTGTAATCTACTCACTTATTTCTCTCCCCAGCCTCCCTGAGGAGTCTTTGAGGACAAGGGACCACATCTTATCCACCTCGATAGCCCCAGCTCAGAACCCTTGGATGAAGAATAGGAGTTGCCATTTATCAGATATTAGACAAGATCCAGGCACTGTTTTTGAGTGTTACTTTCATTGTCTCTTTTTAATTTAAAAATTAACAGCTTTATTGAGATTTAATTGACATAAAATGAATGCAGATATTTAAGTGTTTAAGTTGTTAAATTTGACATAGGTATACACCCATGAAAATAAGCACAATGAAGACAGTGAACATATCCATCACCTCAAAAATGTCCCCCTGCCCTTGGTAATCCACCCTTCTGCCCTACCTTCTCTATTCCCTAGGCAACGACTGATCTATTTCTGGCACTATTGTTTATTTGTATCTTTTAGAGTTTTATGCCAGTGGAATCATAGAGTATGTTCTCTATTTTTGGTATGGCTTATTTTACTCAATGTAATTATTTTAAGATTCGTCTATGATGCATGTGTAGTAATAGTCATTTCCTTTTTATTGATGATGAGTATTCAGTGGATATACCACAATTTGGTTATCTATTCTCTCCTTTGATGGACATTTGGGTTGTTTTAGATTTTTGGCTAATATAGCTGCTATGAACATTTATGTATAAGTATTTGTATGAACATACACTTTCATTTTTTTCAGGGGTTTATATTTACAAGTAGAATTGCTGGCTTCCATGGTAGACATGTGTTTAAGTTGATGAGAGTTCCAATTGCTGCACATCCTCCTTAGTACTTGCTATAGTCAGCCTTTTGTATTTTAACCATTGTAATGGGTGTGTAATAGTCCTCATTGTGATTTTAGTTTTCATTTTCCTGATGTCTAATAGTACTGAGTATCTTTTCACGTGCTTATTTGCCATTTATAGAGATGCATATCTTTTTTGGTGAAGTGTCTGTTTAAATATCTTACCCATTTTTCTTTTTTTTGAGAGTTTAAATTTTTTATTTATTAGTCATAATAACTACTTCAGAATCACATACTGCTGAGGCAGCAGTTCTCAAAGTGTGGGCTGAGAACACTTTTGGGGTATCCATGAGGTCAAAACAGTTTTCAATAGTACTAAGACAGTATTTGCCCCTTTCATTGCAGATGTTTACACTGGTGGTACAAAAGTAATAGCAAATAAAACTGTGGGGGATTAGCAGAATTGAGGCAGTGTCACTAAACTCTGATCATTGTATTCTCCCCTGCCACACACTCACTGTAAAACATTGCTAGTTTCACCTAACAACACCCTTGATGAAGCAGTAAAAATTGTTGATTTTATTAAATCTGGTTAAGCACACATCTTTTAAACATTGAAATCGGAGGTACACATAAAACGCTTTTGTTGCAAATCCAGTTACAATGAATGTCTTCCAAAAAGCACTTGAACAATCAGTCGTTTGAGTTGCAAGCTGAACTAGCCACTTTTTTTTAATGGAACACTGTCTATACTTGAAAGAATAACTGACAGACTATGGTTATTTAGACTTAGATATTTGATGTCTGCCAAATTTCTTGAATAAATAAGATGTGCCTGTCACTTCAAAGATAACAATATTACAAAAATTAATAAATGATGACAGTACTTGCCAGTAATAATTTTGCTTAATTTGAGCTTTCAAGTAAAGATTAGAATTTTAGGAAATTGCATCTGCCATTGTGAGCTTGACAGCTTTCCAGTGCTTAAAGATTTTACTGATCAGATTGGGAGTGATATTAACAAATGTGACTTTTTGATGTTTTGTAATGAAATATGTCAATATTTAGAAGATTTGCATAACACAGTCAACATTTAAAAAATTATCAATGTATGATAAGAAAATCATATCTTACCCATTTTTCTTGGATTATTTTATTTTATTATTATTGAGTTCTGAAAGTTATTCGTATTTTTAAGATATAAGTTTATTTATTTTATTTATTTATTTATTTATTTATTTTTTATTATTTTATTTTATTATGTTATTGTGGGGTACAGTTAGGGGTTAGGCATACAAAAATATTTCGTTCAGGTACCCTTGTTGATAAGAGGTGTCTCCCCATCCTCAGATAGA